>JAVTVY010029110.1:0-135711 GCA_036873755.1 Hanleya hanleyi | reverse complement strand
TGGATATCTTTTACCATAATATTGAGATCCTTATGAGACCGTGAGACAGCATTGTCGTCAGCATAATTATATAGTGTAGATTTTTTAACAAAGCTAATAAAATCATTCAAGAATATGTTGAATAAAAGAGGGCCTAATAGTGTTATCTGAGATGCAGACCCGGAACCTGATATGCCTGAGGGATAAATGTACGTGGATATCATACGTATATAGTTGTATATATGAATGCCTAATTTTAATAAATATCTCTCCTAACATTTATCCAGGATTGTTTAAGCATTATATTGGTTAAGCATGATCATTGCATCCGGTTCCGCAATATAGCATTGAGCCAGGTATATTATTTGATTATTTCATATTTTGGGCTAAAACGGTTGAAATATTCGAGTTTAAGCAAAGCAATTTAGAAAAGGCAATCTTCGTTTCAATTTGCTTATAATTTCTAGGTTTTCAGCACAATGTTTCGAAACTCGAGTCCTCAAAATGCATTATTGCGAAGATTCATGCTGAATGGACATGTCTCCGTGTTAAACTAAGATAAAACGTTAAATATTAAAGAATCGAAAACAACATCGCGTGTGTAACACCGACATTTGTAAAGAAAAATGATATTGTTGACGTAAAATGCTTTCACGCATCACGCATAATTGCTGTGTCACTCCGTCTTTGTGGAAGCGTGCGCGCGGAACTAATATAAATATATATATATATTAAAAGAAAATGCAGGTGGAGCAAATTTGCGACATCCATTTTGTGTTGTGCTGTTCATCCACGGCTATTGGATAAGTGCCGAACTTAGACATGCGCTATATTTTATGTAATGATGCGAGATTACTTTTGTTCTGGTTCTAGGCAGGTTGATCTATATCCCAATTATTCTGTCCGCACACTGTTCCATCTATATATCACCATGACTTGTGCTCCATAAAACAATGTATGTTGCCTTGACTGAACTTAATCGAAAACTAAACCGTTTTGATGATGGCTCTATTGATTTTCATCATCGCTAGCAATATTTTCTTAGTTTACATATATTAGGCTACTTTCCCACAAGAGTTGACATATTATGAGTTAAATAATTCTGTTGAAGTTGAGAGGTTAATCGCTATATATTAGGCGGCCATATTAGAAAGGTGTTACCCTTATTACGGTTTTTACAACAGCTTTAACTTTCAACATTAGCATATTACTTCTAGAATGACAAAGGATTTCGAATGTTCATTCGGCAACGATTTGGTGTAAGACTCACGAAATATAATTGACAAAGGATCTGCTGCAAGTTGTATTGTCAGTCTTTTGTCCAGGATATTACCTTTTCAATGGGAGGTCTTACACCAAAGCCTTGCCGTTCATTCCATCGAAATGAAGACATTTTTCGGCAGTATTCTGCTCTTGTTCATTACTACGGTTCTTAGTCGAGCGTGGTCTTTCAGCAGAAGCCGTTGTCTTTTGTTGTCGAATGCTTAGTCCCATCCAAGTGATGTTCATTTCCACCGCATTCGTTCATGGAGTTGTCCAGACAATGAAACACTTAACTCAGCCGGCACGGCATGTAGTGCGACGTCAAATTTAACCCAGCTGCCTTTTCAAAGAATGAGTGTATGACGGTATGATTGTTGTGTGTCGAGCCGCAATCAGAGAGCAAATTTACTCGAAGTTTAGTGCTGTGTTAATTGTTGCGTTTTATAGTATTCTGTTGTCTGTTGAAATACTTTGCAGTGTAGAATGGGAACGGAGGAATGCTGGACAAAGTCTTTGTTGCCTTGAAATGAACATTCGACGATGTGTCTAAAGTAAACGCCTATCATTGAAAGCCCCACGCTCAAATACAAACCGTAATATTGCGAATGTTTTATGTTACATGCAATACCGTAGACAAAAGAATCGGTATTTCGTCTTTCTGAACCAAAATTACCTTTTACTAACGAATCAGTATAGCGACCTCAATTGATCATGAAAAATGGCAAAAAGTATAATTCTTTACAGTTTAAAACAATTGCAACCAACATTTTTTTATCCCGAGAATAGAAACAATTTATCATTATCAGTGCACAGTATATACCGGCTTGCTGAAACCAAAGCCCGATGGCCTAACTATACTATGAAATTGAATTGTATTTACTAAATGCCATGGAATGAGTGCAACTTTCCAATATTACCTCTCCTTCCAATTGATAAATATATTATATTATTCAATATGGAATGAGCTATTCTCCTCATTACATGATCAATATACAAGAAATCTCCTCTATTTTGCACATTTTCAAGGCAAAGATGAGCCGAGATGCAATGCATATAACCAGACATTGAAGTTAAATGATTTTAGAAACAAAAGCAGTTAAATTTGACGGTGATTCTAATCAACAAGGGCTGATCGAACAGATGTTCCTTGCAATTTTTCGCTTGACGAGGCGGCCAAGCAAGGAAATGGAATCTAAAATATAACGCATTTTTTCCGGATCGCTATATAACACCACACCAACTGTCGTCTCCATACGATGAACACCGTCTGTCTCCACATTTCGTGTAACATGCAGACATGTGTTAACTCACACGCCCATAAAGGGAAGCATTTAATTGCAAGGTTGTTGTGTTTTACTACCCACAATCTCGTGAAGCAAAGATACTTTTCAAGGTTAGCTATCAATGCGACCGTTCCGCTGTGTGCATTTCACCACTGTAATGGACAAGAGCAGCATACTACCGAAAAATATCTTCATCCCATGGACATTTCCCCGAGTGGGCATTTCCCCCAGTGGACATTTTCCCCAGTGGACATTTCCCCCATCCTATATTTTTAGGTTATTTTGAACATAGTTTTAAAATAATTTGGCAACAACACAATTTTTTTTATATATTTTTTTATTTTCTATATATAAGGATATAAGGATTTTCACATATGTTTTACGATAAATGAGTCACATGGTGATAAGATATAATACATATACACAGTATATATCAGTATTATACAGTCTTATAGCACATATGTTTTTACGATACATGAGTCACATAGTGTTAAGATATAATACATATATACAGTTTTAAAACAACATAAAAGATGTATACATGATATATAGCATAACATTAACTGTTCGTATAGGTCCGTGTCACGAAGCCATTTGATGAGAATAAAATTGAACTAAAGTGAAAACTGAGGTAAAAAATAGAACACAATTATATTGTTTAAAAATACATTTTTTATTTTACCACTATGTGATATAATGTTTTCATAAAATGTTAAAATATATACTATGTATATGAATATTTTATTTTATCACTATGTGATCCATGCATTATATTGTTTAAAAATGTGCTACATAATATATAATGTGCTTTCTCGTAAAACTAAATTGTAAAAATATGTGTTATATTGTCTTAAAATGTGCTACAAGACTGTATAATATTGCTATGCTGTGTATATGTATAATATCTTATCACTATTCACTCATTTATCGTAAAACATATGTGAAAATCCTTACATGTATATCCTTTTAACAGAAAATAAAAAAATATTAGAAAAAAATTGTGTTTTTGCTAAATTATTTAAAAACTATGTTCAAAATAACCTAAAAATATAGGGTGGGGGAAATGTCCACTGGGGGAAATGTCCCCTTTGGGTTAAATGCCCACTGGGGGAAATGTCCATGGAGGAAATGACCGCTGGGGGAAATGTCCACTGGGGGAAATGCCCTGGATTCCAATTTTACGTATTCCACTTTGTTTGCTCCAGCCTTTACAATAACCCCCCCCCCCGCCGCCCCCACCCGAATAAAATGATAGGTTGTGTGATAACAATCTTTTCTTACAAAATAGAATAACCCCGATGATCAATATTTAACGAAATATCGCCCGTTCTATCACTTTCACGACATTCCTCTCTGCGATATGCCATTATGAATCTCAGGGAGAGCAACTGTTTAACCAAACAGAAAGAAATTGTCCACTTTTTCAAAGTTAGATACAAACTGACGAAGTGTTTCGCTTGTAGCAGATGGTGATCATGTCTTCGTTGAACGTCGTATAATTAACACTCTTATTCACCCTTAAAAGGAAATAAATCATACTCCAAAATATATTATAGAATTATTTATTACATTTCTTGAAAATATGTGATATGGTGCACCATGATCACCATTTCTAACTAAAAATACGCCACAACAATTTCGCCTCAAACAAATACTTTTAATTGCCCTAACTCCTACATAATGACATGGCCATAGGTATTTCAATGTGACCACTAGTTGGGCTCAATATGACCTCAAGTACAAATATATAATAAATTGACCAAGCAAAATCTAACCGGAAGGGTAAGTTGATTACCTCAACATTCGACGGTCAAAAATGAACGTTGACCGTCATTCGGTGAATTAAAAAAATATATATATATGAACTGAATACTTTTTAAGGTTTGGTTCATTTTCAAGTACATATATACAGTATATACGCATTACTATAAAATAGGCATTGTCGACGAGGTGAGGGGTCGTTAAAAATTTCTAACGCAACTATTGTTCAATGTAACGCGCTCGAATAGCCTACGAGACCGTTAAATTAGCGATCGAACGCACTCATTGTTCACAGCTAACCTGCTTGTAACGCTCTCCTGACGCATTCTAAGGCCGCGTTAGCAGGTTACTAACGGGCATGCTGTGAATCGTAACGCGCTCGGACTTAATCCCTAATGCGTTAGGAAGAACCTTTACTCTGGTCGGTACTGTACATAGATGTTTTGAGTGCTCCAAATTATTCGAGGATTTTCTCAAATATGTATATAACTATGCTATCGAAAGAATATGCGATTATTGCCACATAGATGACAATGTAGATGCAATGGTGGAGCTTTGGTATCCTTTGTTATATTCCGCTGTGCGATAATTTCTGTGCTCCAAATTACTTTGAGTGGACAATGTTTATGTGTAAGGAGTTTAAGCGTTGCATACTCTTTAATAGAGGATTCAAAATGATATAAATATCATCCTCTCATACATGCATACATACAGGTGCCCCAGAATATGTTCTCTCAGATACAGATGATCAAGGTGTTCTAAAGGAAATCTAATTACGTTTGAATGCATAGATGAATATGTAAATATGTGAGATAAGTTTATTAACTCAACTGATATCCAAGTTAAATTTCGCAGACGTAGGCATAGGGCTACAACGTGATTTGAGTATCCTTCACTCATGCAAGTTTTGAAAGGCCATTTTGGCTTCCACAGACCCCTCAGACTCTAACAATCGGTCAACTTTTCATATTTTGATAAAACGTATCAGCATCGTCGATGAGTTTTCATTCAAATAGACAGTCCTAAAGCGTTTTCCCAGAAATCTTATTTTGACAAAACATGTTGACTCTTTATGCAGTATTATAGTGTTTTCTGATAAAATGCAAAACTTGTGACAAAACGCGTTGCAACATAGCCAAATCCACGCAGTCTGCAGGCTCATAGATTCACTTGGGCGTCACAAACTCCCGTCTGGCCATTCCATCTCTATTCATCGACGGCACACCAGCAGTCAATTAAAATTGATTCGTATTTTACGAAGCGTGGGGCCTTAACCCTATCTGGCCTGGGCGATTTGGGGTGTATCGCAGCCTGGGGGGGGGGGCGGAAAGTGCCCCCCACCCCCTATATATTTTCTCTACCACTAAGGCTAGAGCGCTGAAACTTACCTCACAGTATCTTGGGTTCAAGCTCTACCGGGAAATGTAAATCTTCTCGGAAGCCATTTTTCGGGTTTTTTGGGGGTCGATTTCTCGAAATTTTCATTTTTTCGATTTTTCTCTCGAAAATTCTAATAAAATACAGAATAATTAGTTTTGCATAACTAATAAAATACTTTCAAGGCCTCTTAGGCAAGGAAAATGTGAAGAAATAGAGCGAAAAGATTGAAAAACACGACTTTCGCGGATACCTCATGGTCGCCATTTTGAATTTACCCATGATCCTCTGCCCGGGGGTATATGAAAATAGGCTCAAAATGACCTCAATAAGATAAGTTTAAAAGTCACCAAGTTTCAGTCTCCTCGGTTTTGTCGTTTCGGAGCAGCAGAGAAAAGTTCACTAGGGGGGCACTTTCCGCCTCCCCCCCCCCCAGGCCAGGTAGGGTTAAACACACACTTCATACATATATGTGAAATGTGGTGCTGTTAACAGTGTAAACACAACGTCGCTCCAGCTCATCACGTGGATTGTCGTCTTTTCAAAAAAGCACACAAAGTAACTTCCACTAGAAAAACTATTGCACAAAGTGCAGTTCCCGTTGTAACTGTATAGAAGGCACCATGAACAGTTTGTAATGATATTGGAGTAGCTGACTTGACGTTATCCGTGTTTCTGGTTGATACAAGCGGCCACCTTTTTCTTCGATACCTTTTGAGAACCCCATATTCTTGAAGGGTGAATATTCTGAAAATATTTGTATCGAAACTCAATCATGTCAATTTAACCAAGCTGCAGTTTGATCAATTTCTGGTGAAATCTTAACTCATTCCAATCATTGAACACATTACTATAAATTACTTGCATAGTACTTACAACCTCAGCATTGACCAATAAGAATGATGCATTTCAGATTGCAGGTTTGTCATGTTACGCTGTTCTTTGTTTTCACCCTCACAGTATAATAATGGCTTACTCATATACGATATACTTATTCTTTTTTGAGGAGGAAATTATTTTTGGACGATTGGTACCTATTGAGTGTTCGATATTATGCAAGCTGAAATTACAGATACATACCCTCTGGATATATCTGTTGTAAACGGTGATCCAATTGGCAGACCAAACCTGTTCGAGTAAATATGAAACACCTCCCGTAAGCTGATGACGTGTATTCCGTCTTCGTGCAAAGCAATCTTTTCTCCTATGAAGACGTATTTTTCATCGCACATCTTCCGAAAATGAACGCTGAGGTTGCCACTCAAAACCGTTGGATCACTTTTGTAAAGTTCGTGAATCCCCCGCCATGCCTTCTGCATGACCGATCTGTTGCTATTCTGAAAATAATTAACACGGTATTTCACTGAACACGCGTAGTTTTGTTTAAATAATCGGGATTTGAAAGCACCCAGTGAAGATGTGTATGAAACAAATTTGACTATTGAATATACATAGTGGGATACATGTATGCATTTGTCGCGAACATTCGTTGCTTGATAGCATTTACTAAAACCTACAGATGTTTCAAGCAACCACCAAACATCTTGGAACGATATTACAGCCTACAAACTGCATTTAACACTATTAAAACATAAAGTATGAAAGTAAGCCCATTGTTCATTGTGGAAATGATTTGAAATATTCTCCGCCTAAATGTTGTCGGTAGTCAGAGCTTCCTATGACCCTTCACGCCAGACGACTGATAATTTCTGAGAGATTGCCTGGCATGGCTAGGCTCAGAGTTCTCTCTCATACAAAAAAGAACGCAAAATGGTCGCGCTACCTTAGCCCAGTAAAAATTATTTTAAAAATATATTCGGCAGTTATACTCACATTAGACTCATCTTATTTATTAATGAATAATTTCCCTTCATTGTCAGCCTAAAGTTAACATGATCCATTTCCTTCTTCGTCTATTACAGTATCAACAACTTTGCTTTGATTTCATTTGCTTCAACGAAATCACAACTGACCCAGTTTTCCATTTGGAATGAGGTAGAAGTTAAAGCGCTAAAACTTGTGAAGAATGTGACGGATCGTGATAATTTTGACTGACAATGAAGGGAAATTATTCATTAATAAATATATGTCAGCTAAGTGTTGTAGAACGGCTGAATATTTTTTTTAAATAATATTTACTGGGATGAGGTCGCTCCCATTTTGCGTCTTTGTATGGGAGAGAACTCTGACCCTAGCCAGACAATCTCTCAGAAATTATCCGCCGTCTGACGTGAAGGGTCATAGGAAGCTCGGACTAGTCGTTCGGCTGATCATGATCGGGTTCAGGACAGAGCCAGGAGAATGCTCGATGACGTAACTCGATGACGGAACTTCTGATTATTGGTCTTGTTCATCATTCATCTTGATACCCCAAATGATGTCAATTGTTGAGCGTTACTCTAAATAATGACCGTTACTCAAAATTGTGACCGTTACTCCAAATCGTGACCGTTACTCCAGATTTTGAAGGCGATGATGATAACATAACTATTCATGATCATGACCTGAATGACGCCCCTGTTTCCAGCTATTGATGTGGGTGGCTCTCGAGCCACAAGCCCTACAAGAAGATGTAAAAAATCCAAGATGGCCGCTTTGATGATGTCACAGTGACGTCACTTTCAGAAACGGCATTGTTTGTTCGATTTTTCGGTCAGATTTTTTTTATTTTTCTTTGATGCAATTGCTCCGCAAAAACTGCGGGATAAATTAGTAAATATCAACAGGATTAATACGATGTTAAATAAAGTAGTTTTTGCCCACTTTTCATCCCGGAAAAGCAGAAATTTTGAAGAAAATGACTAAAACATCATTTTCTGGCACCCCGGGTTGCCGCCATCTTGAATTTACCATTGTCCTCTACTCGGGGTGTTATGCATATAGGCTCGAAATAATCACCAATATGATAAACTATAAAATCACGGAGTGTCAGCTCTCTCAAGATAAGGTAGAAAGTTTGGAAGTGTGGGGGCCATTTTGTCTGATTGTCTGATGTATATATCAGTTGATTCGAAAGATTTTTATAAAGCCGAACTAATGCAACTAATTATAACGGCACGCTACTTTCTACGGTGTGTGCTTATCTCAAAATTCTTTGGAACAAATCAGAACCGAAATATCGAATACATTGTCGTCCACTCAACACAATGAAAACTTACAGCAAACTTGAGTTCTTCTATAGCGTTCCCGAGGTAGCCATACTTATACTCGGTTTGTCTTCGTAGCTCGTCTAGTGTTGTGAATGGCAAAGAGCTTCTATTTGTTGAGAGGGTGGCGACGAGAATAGCGCTGTACATGGCGGAAAATGTGATGAAAAACATCCACCAACAGCACAGAAATGCTCTTCCAGCATCTGATGCTGGGACATGCTTGACACCTATAATGACAAGCATAGAAATGTTTTAGACCGCGAACACGAATGTCATCAATTCAGTGATGAGCTGGCCCGCTTGTATATGGACCAGGAGATGGCAAATCATGGATAGAAAACAGCGGCATAAACATCTGTTGAATTATCACTGGTGAGATATGTTGGCTATAATCCAATCAGAGTATTAGAATGTTCTGTGTTCTACAATGTATGTAGTACACGATGTCGCTTAGTGATGCTTACATATACTGTGCTGTTACAGTATTCCGCAATTTACCAGGTCTACCCTATGTTGAGGCGTTTACCCCATCAGATTTCCTCGATGCTCATCCATTAACATTAGATGAGTTATTGCTTCGAGCTATTCTGTCATCACAGCTCCCGAGCTAGCGTATATATTTCCGCTTAAGCCGGTGCTAGGGGCCGTGTGGATACTTCATTGTCTCCACATGAACATTGAAATAAAAGCGCGGCTGAGATACTAAGGCTACGTCCGAGAATCCACCGTATTTTCGGGTCTGAATGTGAGGTGCGGAGGGAAAATTTCCTGTAGAGTCATATGGTTGCTCTTCAGTCGCTTGACGTCGTCAATTTTTCTCGCCTCTTGCATATCGCTTTAATTTATAAGCTTTCGGGGGAAAATGTCCTTTGATCTTGAAATACGAAGAACGAGTTGGCGACGAATGGAAGATAGTGGAATGTAAAGCTTCCACAGGTAATTGCAGCCGTTGAAAAACAAAAATCATTGATAATTTTATTATACTTACTTTGACCTAATAAAACACCAAACAATTGTAATACATTGGTGAAATAGTTCGATCTCGGCGTGTTACAATTGTTGTCATTTAAAATATAAGTGGTGTAGGTCAGAAGAAAGGATAAGGCGATAATGGAAGCGCAGACAAGTAGAGCTGAAGGTAGATCCAACAAGTCGAATAATACGATCCATCTCTCCTGTCGGCCTTTGGGGTCCAGGAGCCACATTTTACTCTCCTTCGTATCGAACGGGATGGTAAAGTCCATAACCTCAGCTCTCAACGTATGGAATGCAAGGGGAGCTGCAACCATATCCACTTCCTTTAGAAAGAGAAATCTATACGCTAATATTACCTAGTTGATTTACAGAAATAAGTCCGCAATAATAGCAAATATTGTTAAGATAATACTTTCTTAATAAAGGATATACCAGTGGCTTGGAGGGCGATACTGCGACCGTGTTGTTCGAATTTAAAACTTAGGCTTCAAAATAATCCCCCGGCAATCTATATTTACTACCACTTAGCTGCAGATACGATTGACAAGATGTAATTTATTATATCATATTGCTTTCCATTTGCGGCAAGCGCATGAATTTGAGGAAACAAGATTCTCACTTCTGCCAGAAATCTTGAATTCTCGTAACGCTACAGGGAGAAATAGCGTCGGTGCACTGTATTGTAATGGTCGGTCTAACCTTATTGTGTTTGGCTGGAACTGGATTTCAGTTGCACTAAATCAGCGAAAACAAACCGTGTCTTCGCCATTGGTTGATGAAGTATCACAAGTTGAATATACCGCCTGTTGTTTACATTGCACGGAATTACAAATTTCATAGGTCGTAGAAAAACTCACTATTTAGAGCGCGTCCATATGATGTTTTGGAATTCGACTCTTTGCGGAGCGATATCTGATACTTCACCCTAAAACGCATTGGTTCTAATCCGGCTAAGGGATTTTAGAAAGACTATGAATTTTATTCCTTGATACACTTATTAGAATAGCTGTTAAATGCAACATATCAACGATGGTGGACGCTTTTATTGTACGCTTTTATTGGAAATACTCATATGGTCTCCTATCAACGCCTATGCATGGCCTTGAACCGAATGAAAATATGAATAACTAACGTAACAAATGTGAGGTGTTGAGAAACGGAAATTTCGAAAAGAAGTGGCTGCCGAAAGTAGTTCCGGTCGCTTCGTGGTCGCTGCTCAAGATTAGTCTGACGCGTGTGGAAGATCTTTCGAAGCCCTTAACATCACATCGACCCTCAGCGTCGCAATACGATGTTAAGGGTCGACGGAACGGCCTTTAACATCGCAATGAACAAAATATCGACACGAATGACCCTTAACGTCGCATTGTGATGTCCAGGGTCGCCATGATAGCCCTTATCCTATGCACATAACATCGACATTGTCAGCAATTAATATCGCAACGTCTGCTCAAACGTTCCAAACGTGTTTTAAAGATCGAAGTGGATGGATGAATGGATGGGTGGATGGATGGATGTACCTGAGCACTCCACGGCACCGCGATGGCACTGGCCGTGCAAATACACCGTACAACCCGTTTCCCCCAACCCGCTCTACACATGATTATTGATGATTTCCAGTTTTCAGTCTTTTTTGATTGAAAAGTGATTATCCCACTAAATGATTTATCCGCGAAATACAGCTTTCCACGAAGTCAACTGTTAATATATATCTTGTACCAGGGTTAACAACCAGTTAGTCATATAGTACAAAACACTGGACAAGCGTCAAATCTTTAAGCCAGCCACCGACAATAATATGACCGGCCTCCATAATCAAAATACTTTATTCGCACTAAAAGTCACAATATAATAAACTGTGAGCGTTTTCCACAAGCTATTTTCTATCAAAGCAGAACAGTAAGCCCGTCCCAGTAATAATTTCTATTGGCATTCCTTGAACACTTCCTAGACGATTTCTTGTGTAGAATTTATCTTAGTAAGGCTGTAATTGTGATTGGTCAAGTAAACGCAAAGAGGATCTTGCATTATATTGTAATCATTCATCCATATGACCTCTGCAAGTTCTGGGTTAATTACACTCTCGACGTAATGCCCCCGTTCATTTATTTTTATTTTATTTTATGACGATATAACCATGCCAGGCCTGCTCAATTCTCTGTCATATAGCTGGGTTCACTTTGAGCCTACTCACATGAACTCATGAGCAAGGAATCATGGGTAAATTTAAAACAGAATAATATATAATAAGTAAATCGTGTCCTTTTCATGAGGGGAAATGGAATAGACCTTGTAGCGTATGGTGGACCATGAATGAGACATTACATGAATGTGACGTCATATTATAATTCATTAGTAGTAGAGAAATTGCAACTAGGCGTAGAATGGTTCCTGTGTGTCGGTTTTGACCTTCTGTGTAAAGTGGGGATATGTGGGCCATGTTTGGTCCATTGTGTACAGTCGCACCCAAAGATTATTACAGAAAAAGAGCAGGTACGGTCGGATTGGGTACGCACTACAAACACGCCTAAGAAGAAACACTAGCCCATATTGACTAGTCAAGGAAACAACATGTACTAGTACCATTAGTGCTGACTAGTGGCATGTGGGGCTGAACGGACTTTTACATTATGTGTGTCGCAGGTCCAGTGTTACGCATATGCGCACTTGAGAAATAGTGGAAAAGGGAGTTTTTGGATGCACATGGTATTTCTTTGGGGAAATGTGGATCGTACTTGGTCCAAATATGCTGTGTTCTTGGTCCTGTTAGAGGACTCGTTGTGTACAAAAAGACTGTGGGGCTGACCCCGAAAACTGTCGTGCGATCCCCGGCACCGAGCCAATATGAAAAACCAAGAGTCATTTTGAAGAGGATATCTTGGGTTATCACTCACGGGGGCTCTTGAAAATGCAGTCAACAGATCAATATTTCGACATATATTTATTCATCTTCAGGAATGGTAGTTTACAACAGGTTCCATGAGTATATATACGTATTACAGAACAGTCAAAGATAATAAACCAGAAAGATATACTATACAGTGAAATGTTTTATCCAATGAATTTCAACCAAAAATAAATTAACCAGAAAGGTACTCATATGAACTAACCATTAAAAGTAATTGAGAGGGTATTCACCGGAAAAGTTCATTTGATGCTTTGAGACATTTCCTCGCCTGATACTAAGGGATTCTTTAAAAAGACGGGTATTCAATCGTTGGCGTTGTCAATTATCATATATTTTAACAATAAAAATTCTGCTAGTTGTTTGCCTAACACAATTGCTCGGTTGTTTTTGTAGATGAAACATGTCTTCACGTTAATGTTGAAATAGCTCACATTTATGTATGAGGGTTAAAATGCACTACTGACATTTCCGCAAACAAGTTGGTTAAGACGATGAAACAAGCACCTATGTGAGTGCCTTTACATCCAGGGCAAATGAACTAATTCACAACATAACTTTTGTACCTAAGATATACAGGATCTTTGTTGCTAAATTGTTTTGTGAGGTTTTTCATTTAGCAGTTATTTTGGCAGATCCACCTAGCAGTATAGTAATTTTACCCAGATACTTCCTGTTATGCATTCACCTTGTTTGCCAACATATCAAAGGTAGATTCAACCATAATCTAGGGATATCACCACTGACATATTTCGGGGTTTTTTTTTGTTTGTTTTGTTTTTTCTTTTTTCTCTCAGTGACTGGAGTGAATTGCATGATCAGTTTCTGAGCTAATATTTTGCAGAAGTCATTCCATCTCATGAACATTTTGATTCTGTCAAATTCGATCCTAACTACCGGGGCACTACTATAGATCTACTATCAGACGAGAAAATCCTCAACTGGGCTGTGATGTCCTTTAATGGGTTAGCTCATTTTAGCACATTTTCTTTTAATTTCAATACTGGTTGATTTCGTTGGTTAAAACATTACTCACTGTATAGTATGTCTGACTTGTTATCATTGAATCTCCTGTAAATGTACATATACCCATGCTGTTCGCTAATATTTTATTTTGCCAAGTTAATCAGTGGATCCCATCCCTCATATTCCATATATCCGTATTTTTGTTTTAAAACTACCACCTATTTTGTCTTAATTCTGGTATTGTTATATAAATTATTTTCATTTTCATGATGTGGCTCCTATTCAAGAGTTATGAATAGTTAGACTATCGTAACGAAATATTATACTTTGCGGTTACATGACCACTTTCAAGAAACCTAATGCATATATACATATATTGGCGTCAGTAACAATTTCTGGGGACAGTTCTGAACTAATTTACGATTATTGTCAGTTGTATCCAGGCCCCGCATACCCCCTCCCCCGTCCCGACACCCCGTTATAGAAAATTCTGAGACCTTGTTTGCAACTGCGAGACCAGAAAAATTTTGTAGCACACAAATGCGATTTGTGCCCCACTCACGCTCGCCGGAAGAAAAGTTCTATTGTAAAGGTAGTTTAGAAGGGATTCACTCAAAGTTTCTCAAATTTGGCGATACATATCGCATGTTGATAGCAAAATACGAGCGTGGCGTGCAAGACCTACATGTATGGCGTTACGTTTCGTAACTTGTGTCTAATTCCGCTTAACCCGGGGCTAGAGGCCGTATGAACCCATGTACTTCAAGATCCTCATGGTACTCATATGAACAGTCACAATCAAAGAGTGACTGAGATACATCATTCTTTAGATGACGACTTTACAACGAATATTATGGATTACGAATACTGATCAGCGATACGGATTTGATATTTTTGGAACATCATGATGTCTTGCCGGCATCATTGAAAACTGTTGACCGCTCTCTCTTGCAGGAAACAAGCCTATGTTTATGTATACTATGATTGTCTTTTTGAATTTGGTGCTAATACTGTTATCTGGAATATGGAATAGGTCTTTGGATTATGGACGCGGATATTCTTTAATGGACGACGGCTGAATTATGAATGACGGACCAGACGCTTGCAATTCATTGGCGCGCCTCATAAGCTTAAGCATGGCCTCTACTTAGTGAGGGTCTGACTTAACGATTGTAGACTATATCACTTACTTTTCTCGCTAAAAGACCAACGAGGCCTGACCAACCGTTTTCCTTCAAAACTCCAAATTCTCCGTCTGGCGGTAATTCTAATGTGTAACTGTAAAAGAAGAGGTTAGTCCATGGATCGGAATCTGTAACCCTACAAGGTTTGGGGGAGCGACATTATGGCCCCCTACCGATCTTTCTCCCATGTCTTCGGAAAGACTAAAAATTGAGAGATGACAACGCGTGACGTTGTAGTTTATACTATTAGGGTTATTTTGGGCCTATTTGCATAACTCCCCGAACAGAGAATCATGGGTTAATTCAAAATGGTGTCCATATGGGATACTAGGAAAGTGATATTTTCGTCATTTTTCATTAAATTTCCCGCTTTTCTTTGAAGAAAAGTGAACAAAATATATTTTAGTTCGCATCAGTTGATATTTTCTAACTTATCATCCAGTTTTAGCGAAGAAAACACATAAATCAAGAAAGAAGAATAAATCTGACCAAACAGGACCAAAGCAGATTAATGGTAAAGATGAAATAATCAAGCATTCCCGATACAAAATAATGAATCATTTCCTAATCCCAGCGTGGGCATCGAAGTCGTTTTGCGCGTCCTATGCGGCTAAAGATTCTGATCTCCGTAATCCGTAAAAATAAGAAATATCAGTCAAGATAAAGCAATTTAATCCTAACCCATGCTTTGAGGTGGGTCAGTTGGCACCGATCCCGCCTAATATTTTTCTTACTCCTTGAGTTAGGGGAAGGAACTCCCTACAATATACTTTGGGTCAAGCTCGACCAGATAATATAGAAAAATCCAATATGCCCGTTCTGATCACATAGCAGTAAAGTCATATTTGAAGACGCATTTTTGGATCTATTTTTCGGTCAGATTTTATGATTTTTTTCAGTTTTGCTATATTCTCGGAAAAAAATCGAGGAAAACCGACGAAAGCGCAACTTGTCAGTGACACCCTCATGTTCGCTATTTTGAATTTACTGACCAAACTCGGTGCGAAACGGAATGCAAATAGCTCAAAATCACCGAATATAAAGTTATGAAATGTCAGTTTGGGGTCCACCCTCCCATTCCAAATCTCGAATGTAAAATTGTAATTTAGGGAACCGTAAATACAATGTAGCCGGGATGTGCATATGAGCAGTGGGCCTGAACAGTCACAATCAAAGCATGTCCAGACTATAATATACTCCAGAAAGTTACCTGAACGATCATATAATTCTACGACTGGTTTTACTGACTGCCGTGTCTGACGATCGTGTTTGGCTTATTGATGGGGGACTCTTCTTGCACAGTGGCTGTCTACTAGATGTTGACTCGACTAATGTTATGACCGTTATCTGACCAAGGAAATTCGATATGAGATGAAAATGCGACGCACCTGAAATTAAGAAGTTCTGATAGCTCACTCAATATATCGATGCAAAATCCGTATAGCCTGCCACTTCTTTCGTCCATCATAATATATGGCGGCCACTGCGAATAAAAAATACATGTAGGCCACAGAAAAATTAACTTTCCATCGTGAACTCACATGCCAGTATAAAATAATATTACTATACAATGAAAATGTTATAATCTTGTATCAACGTACCAGTGTTATATGTTCGTTGTGCTTACAAATGTGTATCAATTTTGTTTTCTCGGCAATATAAAAATCCTATGAAATTTTTACGTTATTCCACAACCTCGGTATCCCCCAAAACAATTCCTCGTTAATAATCCCAAAACTTTAAATAATCTCGAGCCAGTTTCTTCAAAGAGAGACGTGATCAGCAGTTGCCCATGAACCAGCTCGATGGTTCACTCGACGATTGTGTATCATTGACGAGTATTCTCTTCTGCAAAGAAATCTTCCAGGCCAGTCTCAGGAATATAAATTGTACATGTAATCGATATGTTATAGCCATTGTTCTTTTTTTATGCATATTGTTGTTACAAATGAAGGGGTGTGGTACACACCTTATTGTCAATCCAGTCTCTAATTATAGATCATAGTTTGAGTCAAGAAACATTGCTTAATGTGTTAATGTCATAATATATCCTTCTCGAACAATCATGTGACGTCAAGTAGGGGTCATCTCCAAATAACAACAGATACGATACTATACTATCATACATTAGGTGATATTTTAATATGAAGAAAAACATTATTCAATTACTCATTTGGAATCACTTAGGGAACGTTCTAAAAGGACTATATGACATCATGACTATTTAAAGCATTGGAAAAACTTTCTGAATTTTATTTTTATTAAATTGTCATAATATTGGAATTGCCCCCGCCCTCCCCCCCCCCCACCCCGCAATTGGCTTTTGCACCGTATATGTAGATTTTTTTGCTGAGAATATCCATGATCTGATTGGAACATTTGCAAAAGCGAATGAGCTGCCTACACATGGGCATTCATTTAGCCTTTTTCCTGTGTCAAAACACACAACTCAATAATTTAGAAACATATAGAAGCATATCCTCATCAAAGTAATTCTGAAAATTTCGAATTTTGAACTGTTTCGGTCGAAATTTGGAGCTGGTCCATAAATCTATGATTATGGGATACAAACGTAACGAAGTGTTGTAAATGCATCCTCAATTAGACCGCGTTTCATATCTATCATACTGACACTAGCTGAAAATAAAAAATCCGATTTAAACAACTGAAACTGGATCTATTATATATTAGTTTGGGGCCATATATAGCAACTAATGCTCGAATATTTGGCCATCATATCTTCATCCTAGAGATCTGCAAATGGATTCAAAATGGGTGTAAGATATTAGGCTATGTTTAGAGATTCCTCTTTTTGATAAATTTGTACCATGGGTTAAGAACATTGCCTTAAACTATACCAGCAACATGAAAAAGTATGATTTTCAGATGGCCCCATATGGCCGCTATTTTGAATTTGGCAACCAAATCTTCATATTAGGGATATTTAAATAGATTCAAAATAAGCGAAAGAAACTAGGCTGTGGTTACGTATCTCTCGCTTTTGACAAATTTGTCCAAGGAGCTAAGAATAATACCTTGAACTATAATAATTTTTGCCTGTCTCATTTCAAGGACATCAAAATTAAAGCGCAGATTCCTGCATGCCTGGACCTGAGAGACCGTGCATTGTTAACCGGAATCTTGAAGTGGACAGTGTTAGCAGTAGATTTGGCTGACAGATTCACTTACAGGTTGACATCCTTATGAATACTTTAATGATCGTTGACCTAATCGACCTTCTTGATGACTCATTAATCACGTATTCTAGAAAAATAAATAAAACGTAATAGGGGAGTAACAAGAAAATAAAGAAATAAAGAAATATTACAGTTCTTACAACAGCGTTAACTTTCAACATTAGCATATAACCTTTAGAATGACAAATGATTTCGAATGGTCATTCCATCGCAATAAAAAATTTGTTCGGCAGTATTCTGCTTTTGTCCGCTACAGTGAACTTCTTCGTGAACTGTTTATAGCGGAACGGTCGTATTGATAGCTAACCTTGGAAAGTACTGTGTACCTTTGCTTCACGAGATTGTGGGCAGTAAAACACAACAACCATGCAATTACATGCTTCCATTCATGGGCTTGCGAGCCTGCATGTTACACGAAATGTGGAGACATACTGTGGAGACAGTATGGAGACTACAGTTGGTGTGGTGTTATATAGCGATCCGGAGAGAAAAGCGTTGCTGGGTCGACATCGGGCCTTACTCACTAGTCTTTTGTGTTAAATGCCGTCATTTCATCTGACGACGATACAGCTCACCAATCCCCAGTGTACGAGGTGTCACAGCGATACAACTCACCAATTACAAGCATCTAGTCCGTCATTCATAATTCAGCCGTCGTCCATTAAAGAATATCCGCGTCCATAATCCAAAGACCTATTCCATATTCCATATAACAGTATTAGCACCAAATTGAGAAAAACAATCATAGTATATATAAACATAGGCTTGTTTCCTGCAAGAGACAAGCGGTCAACAGTTTTCAGTGATGCCGGCAAGACATCATGATGTTCCAAAAATATCAAATCCGCATCGCTGATCAGTATTCTTAATCCATAATATTCGTTGTAAAGTCGTCATCTAAAGAATGACAACATATCACGAGTCGTTAGATTCCTGGTATGTGCTTTAGAATAGGTTAACCAGAAGACTATACTGTGAAGTCATGTGACACTGTCAGTATGTCGGCACCTCTTCCCACTTCCGTTATATGCGGTGTAATTGTATAATAGATTCCATGTCCTTGTCTGTCCTCCTCGCCATGTAAAAAAATGCAATGAACAACTGTTCGATCAGCACTGCTTGACTTGAATCACAGATAAAGTTAACTGCTTTTGTTTCTAAAATCAATTAAATTCTTATCTGGTTATATGCTCTGCGTATCAGCTCATCAATGTATATTGACCATGTAATGAGGATACCAAAGGCATATATAATATGTTTTATCAATTGCAATGAGAGGTAATATTGGAATGTTGCACTCATTCCATGACATTTAGTAAATACAATTAGATTTTATAGTATAGTTAAGCCATGGAACATTTGTTTCAGCATGCCGGTATATAATGTGACGTACCCGTTCCCCACTGCGATGTATTTCAACAGACAACAGAATGCTATAAAA
The DNA here is from genome assembly GCA_036873755.1 of Hanleya hanleyi. Classification (NCBI taxonomy): domain Eukaryota; kingdom Metazoa; phylum Mollusca; class Polyplacophora; order Lepidopleurida; family Hanleyidae; genus Hanleya; species Hanleya hanleyi. The sequence continues at coordinate 116,231 of JAVTVY010029110.1, read as the reverse complement.
TGCAACAATTAATAGCGCTAAATTTCGAGTATATTTGCTTTTATGCCATATTGATATGCAATCAGTGTTTGAAAAGGCAGCTGAGGTAAATTTGACGTCGCACACATGCTCTGGTCTGCCGTGCTGGCTGATTCAATTGTTTCGTTTTCTGACCAAATCCATGGACGAACGCAGTGGAAATGAACATGACTTGGACGAGACTAAACATTCGACAACAAAAGACAACGGCTGCTGTTGAAAGACAACGCTCGATTAGGAACCGTAGTAATGGACAAGAGCAGCATACTCTAACAAATTCTCTATTGCGATGGAACGAACATTCAAAATCCTTTGTCAGTCTAAAAGTAATATGCTAATGTTGAAAGTTAACGCTGTTTTGAGCACCATAATACTACACTACCGGTATGTGTACATCGGGTAAAAACCTATGTTAGATTATAGTAATAAGGGAAATATCAACTTATTATAATAGGGTATCGTCATCTATCCGGTTTATACTACATACCGAGAGTGTTTTATTTTATCTTCTAGAATATGTGATTTATAAGTCATCATTTTACGAGCGCCTTCAGTCGAAATTAACGGGACCTTTATTTTACTGTAGACTGTGGCGAACAGATCGTATTAAATTCTCCATCACAAGGCGTATGTACGTTCAACATATAGCTCCATTTGAGTTAGCACCTGTGAGAGAAACTTGATACTTTTAAGTGTTTATTCACATCTGTATGAGTAGTATACAGTCATGTCTTTGATGTAAGGGTACTAAACCGCTTTAACACCACATGTAACATATACATGATTTAATATATCATGTTGACTGGCTGGAAATTAAAAAAAGAAAAAAGGAAGTGTTCAACTATGCTAGTGTGAATTTTTGTAAATTAATTATAATGCAGATCTGTTCGTGTTTCAACACGTCTCATTTATAAAAAAGGTGTGCGTTTTCAATTTCATTTCTTGCAAATGTACAATGTTTCACTGTCAACAGAGAGATAATACAAGTGAAATTCCCTTTCATCCGCACGCAAAAGTTAGCTAGCACGACCAACAGACACGACAGGTAACTGTATAATGTCAATATTGGTCAACTGTGAACATCACGCAATATAACAATTCTCTTGGCTAAATAGGATCATCGATTTCTCCCATCTTGTTGACAAATTTCCATGAAGTGCGACTAGCAGAGTCTACTTACCAGTATTGTAGCTATCTTGAGATGCAGGCCAGTCACATTATTCGGGGCGCCTTTCGTGTAGGAACGCAAAACAGTCACGTTATCTACAAACTAGAGAAGTCATGTTGTTAGCTCTTGCGCAAAAAGAAAGCATGTTGTTGAGAGAATGTGTGTACGTTATACTATAGGGTTCTTGGCCCTCACTCCGTCCAAGTGTTTGTCTCCCAACAGTTATTTATTGGCGTCCCATGGCAGTGTACATATATATCAAATGTATATATTCAACACTGCAAAATGCAATTGGACTATTATTCATGCCATGACTAAATTTTGTGTGATGTTTTTATTTTGTTTTTTTTTCAAATACACCCTTTTGCATCACGACATTTCATAAAAAAAATTGTTTTAGGGCCAAATTGTTTCTTCATCCTAACTTTTAATAATTTCCTTGCAAGTTCTCAAATTTGGCAAATATACTGTGCGTATTGCGGTTTGGGCGAGAGAAACATCCTCCAGTAATTCAAATTTACTCATCACATTGAAGTTACCAATATTTGAGCTTATTATGAAGTTTTGACGTAATGTAAAAGCTATGAATTCAAAGATTTACAGATAGGAAAACTAAACAAAATTAAGATCAAGATAAAATACTAGTATACAAAAATCAAAGAAATTTCGGATGCCCTTCGTAAACTGATTTGTTCATTCTGTGCATTTCGTTAGACTAAAACGTTATTTTAACTAACAGCTAATGACGATTTTGTTAAACTTTTATGGAAAACTTCATCATATTTTGCAAAGAATGTTATACGCATATATTTACTTTGTAAACCTTTGGTGCAAACGATCTTCCTGTATATCCTGGGGTGTGTTGATTCCGCTGGACTCTGATTGCAGGCCACGGTAAATCTCGTACCTCGGTTTTATTCTCTGGACAAGCTGATGACCGTGATTCGGTGTCTTTGGTCGATTCATCATGACATATTCCACCGATATCTGTAAATATGGAGAATAGTTTGTCCTGTTGACACAAGTAATTGAAACTGTTGCTATCATGAATGATCAAGAATGTGCAGTAACGGCTCAGAAAGTCCATTTGTCCGTTGTGTACTGAGTAGGTACCAATGAGTTACTTACAGTTCAATGCAATCAACAACTGAACGGTTCTTCACAGCAGCTGAGCAGTATTGTTCAGAACCTGTGTAGTACTGATCAGTTCCGGGACGGAAATTGTCAGATCTTGAATGTGCTGAACGTAGGTCATGGGCTAAGTCTCAGGAAAGGGCCTTTCATTGCAACTTCAGTGAGTGAGTGAATATGATTTAACGTCACTTTCAACACTATTTCAGTCATATGACGACGTTTGGTTCATATTACTTTTCACACCCGAAAACCACACAGGTAGTCCAATTCCTTTTAACACCCCAGACCCCACGGGTGGGATCTTATCCCTTTTCACACCCGATAACCCCACGAGTGCCCCAGTTAGCCGCCTCTTGCGACAAGCTCTCTGATGAAGGACTGAGGCATATTCTTGCCATGACATGCAGTGTGCAGAACGACAGCCCAGCTCAATCCCCGGAAGCGCCACGTGGCTCGTTGCAACTTGACGGGACAGCTCAAAGTTTATCCCAAAATTACTTTACGGCGTTTGTCTCTCAACATTCAAAATTCCCCACTTTTTCTCTTGCTCAAGAGTATATTCATTTACTACAAAAAATGAGAGATAACGTTCCGTAAGGACATCAGGATTCTAGCTTACAATGACTCAGGATATCTTCGAGACACGTACCCTATTATGAAATGAGGCATCCTCATGGCCTCAACACATATCACGAATCGTTAGATTCTTGGTATGTGCTTTAGAATAGGTTAACCAGAAGACTATACTGTGAAGTCATGTGACTGTGTCAGTATGTCGGCACCTCTTCCCACTTCCCTTATATGCGTTGTGATTTTCACCTGTATATGGTGAGATTCTGCTGGTGGACGTTTCGTCCCAGAGGCCCGCTCCCTGTACAGACATTTTGATCTTTGATATATGTTGGCGTTGTGGGAAGTTGATGCTGGGTCGACATGGGGCCTTACAGACTATTCTTTAGGGTTAAGTGCCGTCATTTTCATCTGACGACGATACAGCTCACCAATTATCAGTGTACGAGTTGTCACAGCGACACAGCTCATCAATTATCAATACACGAGTTGTCAGAGCATTTCCATCACAGCTCTCTTGATTTGTATCTAACATTGCTTATGCCGGTGCTATGGCCGTGTGGTCATGTCATTAAAGTTGCCACATGAACAGGTACAATAAAAGCGTACCTGAGATACAAAACATATCACGAATCGTTAGATTCTTGGTATGTGCTTTAGAACAGGTTAACCAAAAGACTATACTGTGAAGTCATGTGGCTCTGTCAGTATGTCGGCACCTCTTCCCACATACGTTATATGTGTTGTAATTGTTGCCTGTATATAGCGAGATTCTGCTGGTGGACGTTTCGACCCCGAGGACCGCCCCCTGTACAGACCTTTTGGTTTTTGATATATGCTGGCATTGTGGGAAGTTGATGCTGGGTCGACATCGAGCCTTACAGACTAGTCTTTTGTGTTAAATGCCGTCATTTTCATCTGACGACGAAACAGCTCACCAATCCCCAGGGTACGAGTTGTCACAGCGACACAGCTCACCAATTACCAATATACGAGTTGTCTGAGCATTTCCATCATAGCTCTCTAGATTTTTATCTAATACCGTTTAAGCCGGTGCTAGGGACCGTGTGGTCATGTCATCCAAGTTGCCACATGAATAGGTACAAATAAAAGCGTACCTGAGATACAACACATATCACGAATCGTTAGATTCTTGGTATGTGCCTTAGAATATGTTAACCAGAAGACTATACTGTCTTATGTTAACCAGAAGACTATACTGTCTTACTGTTGAGTTAAAACTCAACTCTATACTGGACATGTGAAGTCATGTGGCTCTGTCAGCATGTCGGCACCTCTTCCCACGTCCTTTATATGCGTTGTAATTTTTACCTGAAAATGGCGAAATTCCGCTGGTGGACGTTTCGTCCTCGAGGCCCGCCTTCTGTACAGATCTGTTGGTCTCCAGAGTAAATTCGTCATAGTCCCAGCAGACAAAGCTCCGATTAAAATAATATTCATATGTAAATATTACTATTACCAGGTGCTGGTTAAAGAATTGAATGTAGACATATCTTCATCAAATACGTCTACTTACTTCCAAACTGCATTTACTCTGGAAGATTTATTTAACAATCGCAAAAAGTTTCTCAGGGAAAGAGGTATTTGTCTTCCAACCAATCATAACGTCATACCAAAACTATACTGGACTCCCAAAATGCATAAATCACCATACAAAGCTAGATTCATAGCTGGTTCTAGAAGCTGCACCACCAAGCTTCTTTCAACCCTATTGACGAGGGCCCTTCAGGAGGTAAAAGCATTTTGGGAAAGGTATTGCGCCACTATTTCTAAGAACTCTGGCGTTGAATGTATGTGGATATTGAAAAACTCAAAATGTCTAACGGAAGAACTTGATGCTAAAGGTCACATACCGTACAGACATGTATCCACATGGGATTTCTCGACTCTCTATACTACAATCCCTCATCAGGACCTTATTGACCGTATAAGTTCATTAATAGTATCTGTGTTCAAGAAAACTGATCGTAGCTATATTAATGTCGGAAGCCATAAAGCATTCTTTAGCTCTACTACATACAAGAGATATCATTCATGGGATGTTTCTTTGTTTATAAAGTTGCTTGAATTTCTCATTAAAAATATATATGTGAAATTTGGCAACACAATATATCAGCAGCATATAGGTATTCCAATGGGTACTAATTGTGCACCCCTGTTGGCTGACCTGCATCTGTTCTCTTATGAATATGGCTATATACAGGTGCTTTCAAAAACCGATCCATTCAAAGCCCGTTCCTTCTCATTCACCAAACACTATATAGACGATCTTCTCGCTGTGGATAATCGCTATATAAATGACGCAGTGAAGGATATATATATCCACCTTCACTGGATTTGAAGGAAACTACAAATAGCCCTACAGGCACATCATATTTAGATCTATATCTCTATAAAAATGAAGCGGGCATTCTCTCTCGTCGACTTTATGACAAAAGAGATGATTACAATTTCGACATCGTAAACTATCCTTTTCTGGACAGTAATATTCCAGTGGGACCTGTATATGGCGTATACATATCTCGCTTAGTAGCATTTGCTAGATCCTGTGTTAAATGTGACGATTTTAATCAACGTCACAAAACATTGTTGCAGAAACTTATAAAACAGGGCTATTCCACCAAGCGCCTCCACTCAAAGTTTCTCAAATTTGGCGATACATATCGCATGCTGATAGCAAAATATGAACGTAGCGTGCAAGATCTATGGCGCTACGTTTCGTAACTTGTGTCTAATTCCGCTTAAACCGGGGCTAGGGGCCGTATGAACCATGTACTTCTAGATCCTCATGGTACTCATTTGAACAATCACAATCAAAGCGTGACTGAGATACATCATTTTTTAGATGACGACTTTACAACGAATGTTATGGGATGAGAATACTGATCAGCGATACGGATTTGATATTTTTGGAACATCATGATGTCTTGCCGGCATCATTGAAAACTGTTGACCGCTTCTCGCTTGCAGGAAACAAGCCTATGTTTATGTATACTATGATTGTCTTTTTGAATTTGGTGCTAATACTGTTATATGGAATTGGAATAGGTCTTTGGATTATGGACGCCGATATTCTTTAATGGACGACGGCTGGATTATGAATGACGGACTAGACGCTTGTAATTTGATATATGTTGGCATTGTGGGAAGTTGATGCTGGGTCGACATCGGGCCTTACAGACAAGTCTTTTGTGTTAAATGCCGTCATTTTCATCTGACGACGATACAGCTCACCAATCCCCAGTGTACGAGTTTTCACAGCGATCACTGCTCACCAATTACCAATATACGAGTTGTCAGAGCATTTCCATCATGGCTCGCTAGATTTGTATCTAATACCGCTTATACCGGTGCTAGGGGCCGTGTGGGCATGTCATCAGTTGCCACATGAACAGGTGCAATAAAAACGTACTTGAGATACAACACATATCACGAATCGTTAGATTCTTGCTATGTGCTTTAGAATAGGTTAACCAGCAGACTATACTGTGAAGTCATGTGGCTCCGTCAGTATGTCGTCACCTCTTCCCGCTTCCCTTATATGCGTTGTAATTTTTATGTAAGAGGTGGGATTGAGTTGCCCTGTGGTAAGGAACAAGTGGAAAGCTGGCATTCAGACACCCAGTTTACAATTACTACCTAAAATCGATAAGGGTAGGTGTACCTGTAATGTACACCACATGTAACATACATCCTGAATTATCAACGATTATAATAGAGAATATACACAGATGATCTGGTCGATAAAATGCTCAACTGTTCGGGAATATCTGCAATAAATGTTAGTCAACAATATGAGTTTTACCATGTTTACTCGAGCTTCGCTAATGGAATCAATGTGTTTGCTTCGTGTATACCTTCGACGGTCGCACAATGACAAGGTCCATGACGTATCCTTCTATATTCGCGCTCATTCGAATTTGATATATTGAATTCTAGGTTACATGAATAGAAGTATTGCTTACAAATCAGAAAAAACATCAGAATTTGTTCAATTCACAATTCAGCATCTCCATGTGTTCTGGCAAACAAACAGCACACTCTTTAATTTCCGACTCGAGATTCGTCACTTGATCAACCACAGCGCGTGCTGATAGAAATGATCGCTATACGGTGACTTGTTAATAATTGCAACCAATTGTCAAGATTCCCAGTCATATTTATATGAAATGTCTAAATCCACCGTGTTGGTTCTGAATATTTCAAAACATTTGAGGCGTCTCCATCCGTGTTCCTTCTCAAATTCGGGTATTTGACTAGCCAGTGGCGGGTCTCGTTCTCAGAGTTTTAAACGACGTATACGTTACCCAAACTGTGACAAAAGATATGCGGTATCCTGAATCAATTATTGCCCGTTCCCTCGGAAACCATCTAGATGCCTCCCGGGAGAGATTGTCCCAGATCTCTCCCAGGGGGCACAGTTCCCTTGGGAGCGGAAAATAAGTGATAATTATTAAGGATGGACTATTGTGATCCTCGTCCACTGAATGTCGCTTTAATTAGCAATAAACTTATCTTCTGTAGATTATCCATTTGCTGGAGAACAATACGACAACGAAGAAGGAGAAGGAAGTAACGCCAAGAACAACAGCAGGCTTTTGTGAGTAAAAATCGTCAAATTTGGAAAAAAAAGATATTATCAATTAATTACTTTTACATCATTAAATCTTGCATGCGTAATCCCTGTAAACAACTATAATATTGAACATAGATCAGTTACATAAATTGAGCATATAGTCTGGCATGGAGAGGTTTTACTAAAACTTCAATTATCCCTATTTGGCCAGGGCGCTTTGGAGTGTACCGCAGCATGGGGGGGGCATTTTCGCTATCGTTAAGGCTACAAACTGCATGATAAATTAGTAGATAATAATCTAAGGAAATAAAATAGATTTTACCCACTTTTCCATACAGAAAAGCAATAATTTTGAAGAAATATGACGAAAACATCACTTTTCTGGTACCCCACATGGCCGCCATTTTGAATTTACCCATGATCCTCTGCTCGGGTGGTCATGCAAATAGGCTTAAAATGACCCCCAATATGATAATCTGAAAGTCACGAAGTTTCAGCCCTCAATTGTTTGTCGTTTCGGAGATAGGGGCAAAATACCAACAGGGTGGGGTGGGGAGGAGGCGGAAAGTGCCCCCCCCCCTTTCCGGCCAGGTAGGGTTAACGCGATAATGTCAAATGGGCTATTTGCATTCATTTTTACAAGCTTTCTAGGAATACTATTCTCATCCTATTGCCAATACTTGAGGATGATGATAGTTTTCCTCGAAAGCTTGTAAATATTAATATGAAAAGTCTATCTTACATTGTAAATAATACGTCCCGTTATTTCAGACAACTAGTTCACCCGCTGAGAAAAGTTATCATCATAAAGTTCATTATAGATGTAATCAACCTCAAAATTGAAGAAGATTTTCAACACTCAACATGCAAAGGCACCATCGTTTTCATATTTTTCGAAAGCAAGGTCAAATATACAGTAAAAGTAAGAATATAAGCCAGAGAAATTTGAAATTCCCTCCGTTCCGACGAATTTCCGAAACGTCATACATATAGCATGTGCAACCACAACATCTGGAATAGCGACGACGTCAGTTATACGTTACAGGTAATCCACATTATGACGTCGTCGAACAAGCCATGATGACGCACACTTTCAACAGTGATGGTTGCAATGTTGACATTCAACATATATAGTGCACTTCGAGGTGACCATCGAAAACAAATAGATTAACGGCATGCCATGCCATTTATTTTTAGCTCACCATCACCAGATGGTGGGCTGTTCAAATCACTTTTCGTCCGTGGTCCGTCGTCCGTCAGCCAGTCTGTCCGTCCGTAAACAATTCTTGTTATCGCGATTTCTCATGGATCTTTCTCAAATTTGGTACACAGGTTCCCCTTGGGGTCTAGTTATGCAAGATACCTTTTATGGTTCGATTCGAAAATCCAATATGGCCGCAAGGCGGCCATCTTGGATTTTCCCATGAAATCTTGCTATCGCGATTTCTCAGGAACTACTGCATGGATCTTTCTCAGATTTGGTACACAGGTTCCAATTGGGGTCTAGTTGTGCAAGATACCTTTTCTGGCCTGATTCGAAAATCCAATATGGCCATCAGACAGCCATCTTGGATTTCCCCATAAAACCTTGTTATCGCGATTTCTCGGGAACTACTTCATGGATCTTTCTCAAAATTTGGTACACAGGTTCCCCTTGGGGTCTAGTTGTGCAAGATACCCTTTCTGGTCCGATTCGAAAATCCAATATGGCCACAAGGCGGCCATCTTGGATTTCCCCATGAAACCTTGTTATCGCGATTTCTCAGGAACTACTGCATGGATCTTTTTCAAATTTAGTACACAGGTTCCCCTTGGGGTCTAGTTGTGCTAGATATCTTTTCTGGTTCAATTCGAAAATTCAATATGGCCGCGAGGCAGCAATCTTGCATTTCCCCCATGAAACTTTGTTATTGTCATTTCTCGGGAAGTATTGCATGGATCTTTCTCAAATTTGGTACACAGGGTTCCCCTTAGGATCTAGTTGTGCAAGATGCCTTTTTCGGTCCGAATCGAAAATTCAATATGGCCACCATGCGGCCATCTTAGATTTCCCCATGAAACTTTGTTATCGTGATCTCTCAGGAAGTATTGCATGGATCTTTCTCAAATTCGGTACACAGGTTCCCCTTGGGGTCTAGTTGTGCAACATACCTTTTCTGGTTCGATTCAAAAATCCAATATGGCCACCAGGCAGCCATCTTGGATTTCCCCATGAAACTTTGTTATTGTCATTTCTCAGAAAGTATTGCATGGATCTTTCTCAAATTCGGTACACAGGTTCGCCTTGGGGTCTAGTTGTGCAAGATACCTTTTCTGGTCCGATTCGAAAATCCAATATGGCCACCAGGCAGCCATCTTGGATTTCCCCATGAAACCTTGTTATCGCGATTTCTCAGGAACTACTGCAAGGATCTTTCTCAAATTCGGTACACAGGTTCCCCTTGGGGTCTAGTTATGCAAGATACCTTTTCTGGTCCGATTCGAAAATCCAATATGGCCACAAGGCAGCCATCTTGGATTTCCCCATTAAACTTTGTTATTGTCATTTCTCAGGAACTACTTCATGGATCTTTGTCAAATTTGGTACACAGGTTCCCCTTGTGACCTAGTTGTGCAAGATACCTTTTTCTTTCCGATTCAAAAATCCAATATGGCCACCAGGCGGGCATCTTGGATCTCCCCATGCAACTTTGTTATCGTGATTTCTCAGGAAGTACTGCATGGTTCTTTCTCAAATTTGGTACATAGGTTCCCATTGGGGTCTAGTTGTGCAAGATACCTTTCTGGTTCGATTCTAAAATCCAATATGGCCACCAGGCAGCCATCTTTGATTTCCCCATGAAACTTTATTGTCATTTCTCAGAAAGTATTGCATGGATCTTTCTCAAATTCGGTACACAGGTTCGCCTTGGGGTCTAGTTGTGCAAGATACCTTTTCTGGTCCGATTCGAAAATCCAATATGCTCACCAGGCGGCCATATTGGACCTCCCCATGCAACTTTGTTATCGCGATTTCTCAGGAACTACTGCATGGATCTTTCTCAAATTTGGTTCACAGGTTTCCCTTTGGGGTCTAGTTGTGCAAGATACTTTTCTGGTCCGATTCGATAATCCAATATGGCCACAAGGCGGCCTTCTTGGATTTCCCCATGAAACCTATTTATTGCTATTTCTCGGGAACTACTGCATGGATCTTTCTCAAATTCGGTACACAGGTTCCCCTTGGGGTCTAGTTGTGCAAGATACCTTTTCTGGTCCGATTCGAAAATCCAATATGGCCACAAGGCAGCCATCTTGGATTTCTCCATGAAACTTTGTTATTGTCATTTCTCAGGATGTATTGCAAGGATCTTTTTCAAATTTAGTACACAGGGTCCCCTTGGGGTCTAGTTGTGCAAGATATCATTTTCGGTCCGATTCCAAAATCCAATATGTCCATCTGATGGCCATATTGGATTTCCCCATTAAACTTTGTTATTGCGATTTCTCAGGAACTACTTCATGGATCTTTGTCAAATTTGGTACACAGGTTCCCCTTGTGACCTAGTTGTGCAAGATACCTTTTTCTTTCCGATTCAAAAATCCAATATGGCCACCAGGCGGCTATCTTGGATCTCCCCATGCAACTTTGTTTTCGTGATTTCTCAGGAAGTACTGCATGGATCTTTCTCAAATTTGGTACATAGGTTCCCATTGGGGTCTAGTTGTGCAAGATACCTTTTCTGGCTCGATTCTGAAATCCAATATGGCCACCAGGCAGCCATCTTTGATTTCCCCATGAAACTTTATTGTCATTTCTCAGAAAGTATTGCATGGATCTTTCTCAAATTCGGTACACAGGTTCGCCTTGGGGTCTAGTTGTGCAAGGTACCTTTTCTGGTCCGATTCGAAAGTCCAATATGCTCACCAGGCGGCCATATTGGATCTCCCCATGCAACTTTGTTATCGTGATTTCTCAGGAAGTACTGCATGGATCTTTCTCAAATTTGGTACATAGGTTCCCGTTGGGGTCTAGTTGTGCAAAATACCCTTTTCTGGTCCGATTCGAAAGTCCAATATGGTCACCAGGCGGCCATCTTTGATTTCTCCTTGAAACATAATTATCGTGAATCCTCAGGAACTACTTCATGGATCTTTCTGAAATTTTGTACACAGGTCCCACATGGGGCCTAGTTGTGCAAGATATACTTGTTGGTCCGATTTGAAAATCCAAGTTACGCTTCAAATTAATACGAGATTCCCGAGCTGTGACGTTGCATCACACGAGTCGGCTGATCAAACGGTTGGACATATTCTATATAGTGACTATAGTCTATAGAGAATATCCATACCTTCACCTTCCATATCAAGAGGTTCAAATAATTCGGAATTAAAATGTATTTCTTCAAATTTTAATTCAGTTTTCTTTAGTCCAGTGAACTGTCCCATTGTTTCGTCTGCCGACGGGTTGGCTACATGAAGGGACGTCACTCTTGTGACACAACGTTACAACTCGACAACTGTAGACTACTGCGTGTTTCGATCCAAGGGAGATAATCAAGATTCAGACATTTTCGAAGTTTTAACATTACTGCGCGGATCCCTTCAGTATTACACTACATAAAAACGTCATTTTAATTATATTTAATATACTGCCAGCATGTAAGGTGAATACAATGGTTTTATTTCCAATTATTTGAACACTAAGTTTTACGCTTGCAATTATAAGTAACATTTACATTCATTTGACGTATAAGTCGATGTGATCGGAGAGGTAGGGCTCATGAAATTGGATTCCCATATTTGATGTTATATTTGAGAATGTTGTTCATGTATTCTGTATGATTGACAGCCCCAAATTCACCACTGTAGTAAATGTTTTTAGAGTCCCATGGCCTATGTCGAATCTTGGTGTTTCCCATACATTTCACATACATTTACAATACATTTAAGGTTTCCTTTGGATACATTTAGTGTGCATGTCGTGCCTTGGAGAGTCCCTAATTACGATAGATATACAACGTACGATAATGTTTTGCAAATAAATCTCATTTATTTGAATACATTCGCTATTGTAGTGACCCGAATGCAAATCTATCAGTTATATTTAGGCACTTTCAAACCTGTAATAAATATATGTGAATTGTTGTAGTTATATTGACCATTGCGTGATATATATGGCAAATAAGATGAAACTTAACCGTAAATTTCGAACTATGGCATCTTTATCTCAAAACAATGCAAATAAAATGTTTATATTTACAACTATCCTCTAGATGTGTAAATGTTGTTGTATAAATCCATTTTATTTGCTAAGCTGGTAGCTATATATGAAATCATTTGAAAAAGAATACTTATATTTACATTTATCTCACAGATGCGCAAAGGAATGGTGTATATTACAATTTTATTTGCTATAATGGTAGGTACATATTAAATCATTTCAAAAAAAATATTTATATTTACATTTACCCCATAGATGTTTAAATGTATGGGGTATAATACCATTTTATTTGCTACGCTATTAGGTACATATCAAATCATTTCAAAAGGAATACTTATATGTACCTCTTCCACATACACGTGTGAATGTATGGTGAATATTACATTTTTATTTGCTATGATGGTAGCTACGTATGAAATCATTTCACACATTACAGTTTCATTTACAATACTGTAAATGTATATGTGAAATGTCTGTTTTGCTGGATTTATTTGCTATCATGTGATAGATATCTGGCGAAGAATTGCATTTAACCACCACATCCAAAATTACGATTATTACACGTTAAAGTAATTCAAATGCACAATGTTATCATCGCAATTCAATTGTTCAATTTGAACTATTCCATAGATATGTGATGCAAATCTGCAGTTTAGCCATTACATTTGAACTTAAAAATGTTAATTGGAAGCGCACAAAAGCTTTGTAGAGCTGGTAATCTTTGTATTTATGCTAATAACATTGCATTAGAAACTGTAACTGAAATAAAATTATTAAGCATTATCATTGATCAGACGTTATCATGGAAACAACATGTTATTTACCTATGTACGAAGATTGCACGGAAAATAGGTATTTTAAAACATCTTCGCTATTGTGTGTCACGAAGTACTGCACTCAAGATTTACAGTGTTATTGTTTTTCCCCATTTCGAATATTGTTGTACTGTTTGGGGAAATACCAATAATAAAGTGTATCTCAACAAACTTTGTAGACTGCAGAAAAGAGCTGCTAGAGTAATTTTAAGCATAAAGGATATTTTAACTCCGTCTTTTCAACTTTTTAGAACTCTAAATTGGATGCCACTATCCGATCGAATTGTTTTTAAGAGAGCTTTTTTATCTTTCAAAATTTTAAATGGCTTGGCTCCAGAGTATTTGAATAATTTTATTAGAGTAACGGATGCCCATCAACGTTGTACAAGATCAACAGAAAACAACGACCTTTATGTACGAAAGGCAAGAACTGAGACTTTTAAACGAAGTGTTGTATATTCTGCTTCCGTTTTATGGAACACTCTTCCAGAATCTGTGAAATGTGCCAATAGTCAACTCTTTTAAAAGCAGATATTTGAAAAACTTTTTCAATTCAAATCGCTAGCTTTAGTTAATAATTTTCATCTTTTATTATTATTATTTTTTTTTATTTTTTTTATTATATATTTTTTTTATATTTTATTTTTTTTATTATATATATATATATATATATATATATTTTTATATTATTATTATTTTATTTTTTTTGTTTTTTTATTATTTTTTTTATTTATTATTTTTTTTTTATTCAAATCGTTAGCTTTAGTTAATAATTTTCTTCTATTATTATTATTTTTATTATTTATTTATTTTTTATATTTTTTTATATTTTATATTTTATTTTATTTTATTTTATTTTATTGTTATTATTTTTTTTCTTTTACTTTTTATATATATATTTAAAAAAATTCTAATATTTAACTATTTATTATAATTTTTTTTACTATTATTATTTTTTTTTTTTTTTTTATATAACCAAGTTAGTTTATTACTGTATTCTTTATTATTATATTGTGTTACATACAAATATATGTTACCAGTTTTATATTTATTATTATGTTTGAAGGACCACAATGTAAACTAGCTCCCCTGGCGCTAATTGTGTACAACCCTTGCAAAATAAAGGATTTATTATTATTATTATTATTATTACTTCATATATTTCCAACACTAAATTTTCCATTTAGAATTTTTATTTACAATACTATCGAAAATGGGTTTGAATTTCATTGTCTTCTTTGTAACTAATTTGGTGGGTATTTGTAACGGAACGTGCACGTGGCCGGTTAATAATTTATGCAAGAAGTGCTTGTCAATAAGAACGTCTTTATTTGCTGACTAATTTCCAGCTTCATGCCACCCAAACAAGTTATATTCTACGTCTACCGGTACCAGATATCTGTACAATGTATTGAATTTGAAGGAAATTGTCATAGCATAAGATATACCGTACGTGATGCGCAAACAAAACACTATAATACTGTCTTTGTGGAGTACACCTCGCGCCTGGATAAGCAATGATAAGAGCCAGACACTTGTTGATTAGCTGACGCCCGCTAACACAACACCTGCAGAGGTAACACTCTCGGCCAGGCGTGGGGGCCTACCGCTTGGCTCGCCTGGCGAAGCTGTTCGCTCCAGGAGACACGACATATTGCGTGTCGTCGTCAGACGTGGCTGCCAGATTTCTCCACTTCAGCTGCATACAGGCATCGCTCTAGAACCACTATTTTGTTCATTTTTCAAAGCTTTTTTTCTACCATGTCGGCATTTTAACTTCATATAGCAGTTTTCAAACTACTTATGATTTACACAGTAATTTCCATTAGTAAAAAAAAATGTTGCAAAGCGCTACAATCGATTGCAAATCTGTTCAATAAATGAACAAAGTTATATATGTTTCATCAATCGTAAACCGGAAATGTTATCATTTCTCATAAATAATACTAACACACTGTGAAGAAATATAAAACTATCGACAGAATGTAACCCAACATCAGAAATATATTTTGTTTCACATATACACAAACTGTTTGCGCAAATTACTAGCGTCCTATTTTCCCGCTGACGATCCCGGCAGATAATTCGCATCGACAATCAACAAACTTTGAAAAAACATCTCCCGCGATGTCAAGTTTACAGAATAAGTATAAAAATATGTTACGTTCCCTGTTTCAAGCATACAAGACACGAACTGTAACTCGTTCGCATTTTTGGGAGTTCTTCCCAATAAGAAAGCTTCTTTTCTTCAATCATGTGCTGACAATCAGTACGATTGTACAAGCTCCACAGATAGTGATCTTGCCAAGGTCTGAAATCAGCATATTCAAAATGATCATTCATGTCTCGGACTTGGATCAGACATAATTCTTCAACATACATGTACGCAATAGAGGGAGAGAATTAGGTAGGCATAGCAGGTAGTTTTTAAATGAAATGTTCACATGTAAACAAATTAAAGCACAATCAAGTTCTCCACAAATGAAGTACGATGTGATATAAAACAGCATATAGTTTGTCATCATTGAATTTACGGGAGAGTTAAAGGTATCTGGAATTGTGACCAGATTCTGTCAGGCCATTTTTGAAGGTGAAATGGTGTAATATTTCTGCTGTTTTCCCAAATTTCGGCTATGAGTTGAATACTTCTGATATTGCATTTTTGAAGCAGAATGTGAAACAAAATCTGTAAATATATGTCTTTCATCTCTATAGACAAACTTTGTATGTGATTATTACTAAGAGTAATAAAAGTTGCCATTTGTATGATGGATGAATGGATTCTTAGCTAAAATTATGAATATTATCTCCCCAGTTCTTCAAATAGTCCAAAGAATTCTTCCAGTCAATTCCGGCACTCTGTCTCTATCTTCAATTATGAAAACATGAATGAAATATGAATCGACTCAATGAAGAAATGCACATCATCGTTTGGCCTTGGGCACCATGACCAAGGCAGCATCCATTTTATACATACAGTATGGTCACGGAGTCAACTGATACTTCTGATGACGTCATTTCAATGCCTAAATTAAGGTTTAGCAACATTCAGCTTTATAATATAGGCACATTTAATCTGACAAGGCTATCCTACAAAAGTAGTAGATAACAAATGTTGTGCCTTCACCAGTGTTTTGGCACTAAAGCAAAAATCATGAATATACTATGCAAAGTAGGGTCATTCTCCCATTGCCAGAGTTTGTAGCCTGCTAAAAGTCGGTGCAACACCCTCTGCATTGCACTCTGCAGAGAAAGGGCACACATGTGCGTTCAGTCTATGTCGATTTCGGTCGGCACAGGAAGCACGTATTTGCATATGAGAGAGATGGGAACTGCATTCAGTAAATCTTGTAAAAGAATTACCGTAACAGGTTTATACTAAATTATTACACGGTATGTCTTTTTTAGTTGTGACATGCTGAATCCACTCCGCTCCTTTTACAAGTGGACGAAGCTGATTGGCCCAAGAGCCATGCACACAAGAACGGCCTGATAAATTGATATCCTATCATTGCTCCACATTCGTCATGGTCGTATATGTCGTTATGTAGGACCTTACAGATTTCAATTAAATTTGGTGTTCAGAGGGCCCAGGTCGTGAATATTTAATAATCTTAGGACATCATGGCCGTATTTTAAGTACTTTACTTGCAGTAAGGGAGAGGAGATAGGATCAGTCGTCGCCTACGCTTCAACCCAAGGACCAGTCCACTTCTATCTCGCGTTATGGTACTAAACTGACGAGAGCGCTGCAACATCAAACGATACCCGGCCCGCATGGCGTCGGATTCAGCTGACATGACCGAGCCAACCAAAAAGCCCCTAACATTATGTTCCCTTCAAAGAACTATGTATTGTTTTCTGGATTGGTTGATACTCATGTTACTGCAAGCCGGTTTAGATCCTACATGTGGCATAAACAAATGAGAGAGTAGATAGGATTTAATTTGTATTAGATTGAATCAGAGGGCATACAATCTGATGCCATGAGAATGAGTAGGGTAAGAGAAGGTCAAATTTTAATCAGGCATGTCTGACAGCTATTTATTGTTGGTTTTACAACTTATTTTATACCCAGTCAAAATAACCAGCCCACACAATTCGGAAAACTCACATCGGCAAAAATAAAGTCATGTTAAAATAATTGCTATTTAACACCATTTTAAATATTGCTGAGGTGAAATGATTATGCTACGACATTTACCTCGGCAATTGATGATTGCTGACACAAGTGACACAAGTGACACAAACACCAATGTACATGTACCATACACAAGATTTTTTTCATATGTATATAGTGCATCTCTAATTCAAGAAGAGAAATATGATGAGAATCTCCCTTTCTCACAGTTCAGTTTTAGGTCCATATTAGTACAAAACAAGAACAAGGAAACAATTGTAAGAAATAGATGTACACTAATTTTCCGAATTCATCGAACAGCTCAGCAATAAAAATATTTATTTAGTTATCAACATGGGTGGTGTACACAGTCAGTCTGTGCTTTTCTTTCCGGAGGCTCTCCAGAGCATCCTCGCGAGCCAGTGTATCAACCGAACTGTTAGGATCGATACACTGGCTTGGTTAGTTGCCCATACTAGTTCTGGATATAAATAGGTCAAGGGGTTCCCCCTAAATCAAACCAATCAATGAACGTGCTAAGCCAGCTGATTATGCCAATCCACTGTGAGGTATGAGATGTGACTGGTTTGGATTTCATCATGGGCTGAACTGCTTTGATGTACATGTAGTTATGAAATACAAATCCTAAGTCAAAGCAAAACAGTAGGCTTGGGTTGCTGACAGGCTAATTCAAAACAAGCATCGGGGATGAAATGTACGAGATTGTATAACAGAAGTATTGACTCAAGAACTCATTCGAATCACCAAAAATGTCCCGGTAAACCATATGCGAGGATTTGGGATTTGCTTGGGCTTGTGAAGATGAAGATGCGCACAAACAAACCAAGGAAAAGCAATTAATATAAACATACATGTACAGAGATGGCAATATATACATGTACATCATGTTTAACACAAATTGTATGATGCTCTGGGTTACAAACAGAACAACCAAATTCAGGAAAAAAATGCATTTCTCATTGTTCTTTTTCAATGTAACATTAGCTCAACCCCGGAACAAGAGCCCAAGGGGCTTCAATATACGCCCGTATATCTGAAATTACATTGGTCCAAATTTCAAGGTTGTTTAATAGCCTTGATTCCAATTGGTAGCTAGCAATCCAGCGAAAGGTCTACAATTTTGTGTTTCTGAGAATGTAACATATATCACATCTTATTTTGAATGATAAACTAAAATGAGCTCAACTCTTGGTAACTAATTGACCTTGAAACAAGAGCCGAGAGCAGACACATATCTCACACTGAAATCGACAAGTCAAACACAAGAAAATAGTAGTTTTCCTGCAAATGCATTTCTTTCAGGCGAGAGAATTTTTCATGAAAGAAGAAGAAAGTGATGAAGTAAACCTTTGTTCTCGAGTTAATAAAAAGGACCCCTCTCCCCGTTAAATTAGTAGATGTATGGTTTTTATTTCACAACAGTTTAACTAAATGTAGCTGTTTCAAACATGGGAGACAACTCCGCAGGACAAATGCCATACACATGTAGGGGAGAGAAATCTGAATATTCCAAACTAACATAGGCATATGAAAATGTGACTTTTAATGATTTCTTGATTTTGGGGTCACAGTGACCTTGACCTACTGACACAAAAAGAGTAATTTTTAAAGATTTCTTGATTCTGGGGTCACAGTGACCTTGACTATCGACATAGACCTAAATTTTGGTACATGACAAACCGTCTACCCGTAAATTCTCAATGGACACAAAAAATCATGATTTTTCACATTTTCACAATTTTAGGGACACAGTGACCTTGACCTAAATTTTGGAATGTGACACATCGTGTCCCCCTAATGTATCTGCTGACCCAAAAACAAAATGCTATTTTTAATAATTTCCTGATTTTGGGGTGACAGTGACCTTTAACCTTGACCTAACTTTTGGTATGCGAAACTTCATTTCCCCCTATTGAATCCACTCACAAAAAATTAGTAATTTTTAATATTCCTGATTTTTCGGTCACACTGACCTTTGACCTTGATTCTGGGGTCACAGTGACTTTGACTATTGACCTGGATCTAAATTTTGGTACACGACAAAACGGCTTCCCGTAATTTCTCAATTGACTCAGAAAATCATGATTTTTAACAATTTCACAATTTTGCGGGCACAGTGCCCTTGACCTTTGACCTTGACCTACATTTTGGTAGGTGACACATTGTGTCCCCCTAATGTATCTAATGACACAACAAAATGTTATTTTTAATAATTTCCTGCTTTGACCTTTGACCGTGACCTAATTTTATGGTATGCGAAACTTCGTTTCCCCGTATTGGATCCACTCACAAAAAATTAGAAATTTTTAATGATTTTCTGATTTTCGGTCACACTGACCTTTGACCTCTGACCTCGACCTACATTCGGTATGCAACACATCATTCCCCCCTAGGGCATCCACTCACCAAAAATTAGAACTGTAGATAGAAAACTGTCAATGATCAACGATTTCCTGATTTTAAGGAACAGTGACCTTTGACCTTCGACCTCGACCTTAATTTTGGTATGCGACACATCGTCTCTACCTAGCATATCCACTCACGAAAAATTGTAACTGTGGATAGAAAACATTCACAGATATAGATCGGACACGAACACTTCAGTGATTTCCTGTTTTCCAGGCCAGTGACCTTTGACCTCTGACCTCGACCTTCATTTTGGTATGCGACACATGGTCTCCCCGTAGGGTATCCACTCATCAAACATTGGAACTTTAGATAGAAAACTGTCCCAGATATACACCGGACACGAGGGACGGACAGACGGACAGACGGACGGACACACGGACGGAAACCGCCATCACATAATACGTCCGCCTTTTGGCGGGCGTATAAAAATGAAACAATTATGTTTTGTGTCCCGATAGCCGCAATTATATAAAACCAGTTATATGAAAATGCTCAATGATGGGAGAATGCCATCATGCAGTTTCATAGAGTACAATACCTATATAAAATGAAAGCACCGAGAAAAAAACTTTGAAACCACTTTCCAGGCTCAGCTCCTGGCCCCCTGACTATTAGTTCAATTTTATTCTCATCAAACATGTCAAATGGCTTCGTGACACCTCCGAACAGATAATGTTATGCTATATACTACATCTTTTATATTGTTTTAAAATGTGCTATAAGACTGTATAATACTGATATATACTGTGTATATGTATAATATCTAATCACTATGTGACTCATTATCGTAAAACATTATGTGGAAATCCTTATATCCTTAAATATAGAAAATAAAAAAAATATTAAAAAAATTGTGTTATTGCCAAATTATTTAAAAACTATGTTCAAAATAACCTAAAAACATTGGGTGTGGGAAATGTCCACTGGGAGAAATGCCCACTGGGGGAAATGTCCGTACACCGGGGGGCCAAAGTGGTCCTTGTCCCCCTCCCTCCCCCATTCTGAATATTGGGGAGTCTTGACTGAAATTCTTGGTCACATTGATAGAAAAAAAATAATTCTGGGCTATATTTTAAATTCATCTGTCAGGTATGTTAATGATACCGTAGCCATGTACTAATGTACATGATTATCTATAGATTTATGTGTATATTATAGAATAAATCGCAAATAATACAGATATTTTTAAATCTCAGATTGTCACCGGAGATGTTTTTCTCCATGAAAGCCATACAATAAATAAAGGCACAGATTTAAACATGTTTCTGTTGTCTTAGGTATATTAATTACCGATGCCAATAGTCAGTTAATAGCTATAGATTGTTATTATAACGATTTGCCAGTTTTTCCAGCTGTACAGATTGACATCTAGTTTTAAATTATTCACCCACATTTTTTTTCTAACTGCAAAAATAGCAATCAGATACAGTATCCACTTCAAATAATATGGGCGTCACCAAGTAATATAAACAAGACCAGGTGTGGACTTTTCTAATTTGTCTGGTCTTGTAGAAAAAAACAAAGGGAATTCATCAAGGGGGTGAAGATATACTTTGTCATGTTCTACTCACAACTGTATTGTGTGTAATAACTACCGACGTAAACGACATATGGACAGGTTAATGACATATCTTTATTACTATAATTGGTCTTTCACATTATGAAACATAATGATTCAACCAAAACATAGCATAGGCCTATGCCACATTTACTTCGCCTTAGCCCAGGAATGACTGTAGTCTCGAATGGCTGTGTAACCGACTAGGGAAGAACAGCCACGCCCACCTACACAGCAAAGGTTCTATAGCTAACTTCGCCTGTGGGTTATGATAGAATGGCTTGCCCGGTCTGCAACCGCACACATGTTCAAGAGTTCACATGTTGTACATGTACTTGTAAATTTACTAACCTTGATTGAGTCATAATTTTATCGACAAATAACCTAGGTGGGCTATAGGGGGTGGTAATCGGATTATGGTCTTGAGCCAGTTTAGGCCGAGCTGACCTGACCTGCAACAGACCGCAGGATTAAGTTATTCGGATATATTTGCCTTTGGGACTGTAGAGTAAAGGCCGAATGTATTTCTCTGGGTGCGGTCTGTTCAATCATGCGAAACAAGATTGTTCGGATCTTATATGGAGAAGAAAATTGAACGTAAGCTATCACGAGTCAGAGCGAAAGTAGAAGTGGAAGGAAAATGGCCGTGTGAAAGTCACATGAAATCGCGTCAGTAGCGCGAGACCGACGGAGATAGTTGGGCACACAAGTCATCAATAAGTTCTCTTCGATGTACCGGTACATCACATACCGGTACCTCTGATCAGAGAAACCCACAGCGAACGAAACCCCCACGAACACCCCCCCCCCATCACATATTATTTTTTATGCTACTTCAGCAATAAAACGAATAAAACATGGTAAATGATAATAGCTCAAGACAATGTTATTTCATATTCATATATCAATTTGTCGGGTAATTGGACACCCTTTTATATTTATGCGTGTTTTATCTGTTGTCTGATGTTTGTAGTTGTGTATGTTTTATATGTATGTTTGATTGCGTTTTAGCCCTGCTGGGCACAACGTTTACCCAAATAAACTAATCTATATCATAAATTCCAGCTTGGCGGATTTACTAGGCATGCCTACCGGTGTGATGGATTTAAGAATGTCTGGTGATTGGTGTCTCTTTTCTTATACTTTTCTATTGTAACTAAGGGCGGACACTTGTCCCCAATGTGGAGAAAATTTTCCTAGCTGGGTTAGAAGATCTTAGCCAATCTTAGCCACCGGACATTCTTAGCATCCACACTGGTCCATTCATGTTTTCAGTTCTTCTGAATCTCTGTTATCACTCGTCCATGGTAACATCTATTTTGGAATTTCAGTTTCCTAGCCCTATTACTAAGAAATGTAGGATGAGAGAAAAAAAGGGGAAATACTGTTGTTTTTAACCTGATCACGTGATATTCGAATACCACGTGGCGGAATTACGGTGAAGTAACCGCCTTATGAAGACGTGTTGGTTACACATACATATTCCATACTCTGAAAAAACAGTTGTGTACAGACTTGCACATCTGCAAAAATTGTGTATCAGAAGTACTTTTTCTGCACAAATTGTGTATCAGAGCTACGCAGTGGTTGTAGATGTTCAATTTTGTTACAGCGCTTGTACCTGTGGTATACAGTTTGTGGTTGTTTTTAGAGAGTAAAAGCTCGAAAGTTTCTCATTTCAGATGATGTTTTATTCGAATCCTGAGAGTCTACATTATTTCTCATTTTTGTCAAGTAAAGTTTCAAATTGACGAATGTGGTTAAGCAAAACTGCGTGACGGAATTACATTTTCGTCCATGTTTTAAGGAAGTGTGATTTTTCCTATTTTATAAATTTCAACTTAAAAAAAAAAAAAATCTGTGGACAGACCCAAACACATGGATTCTGTTGTCATGTGTCCGGCAATGCGCGTATAATCGATTGAATGTAAAGAGCGAGAATGATTGGTCAACAACATGGGCGAAATTGCTCGGGAATGACATAACCGAGATTTTGAATTATATGACGGAATTACATTTTGGTTAAAGATTTAGTGGAATCCATGATAGCATGATCTTTAATTACTTCTGTAGCCTGTTCATCGTACATGATCTATAATTTAAGCAAAAAAAAAAAAAAAAGTAAATAAAATTTAAAATAACATGCACTTCTCAGGGTACAGTTTCGTTTTATCCACTATCATTAAGATAACTTGTAGCACATTTAAAGCCAGATCAAAGTTCGTAGAGTGAGATTCACATGTACGATTTGCGCCAAGTTACACAGTTAAGTTGCGATTATGATTCATGCATTCATTGTTCATTAATAATTGTTTGGGTGTAAATCAATCAATGTTGCTTAAGTATAATAATAAAATAAAGCTGACGTACACAAAGAAAACTAGAGGTTCCGCTTTGACCCTTGAGTTGCCGCTCCGGCATGAAGCCTATGCTGGTTGTTTTTTTGAGCAAAAACATACGTCTCCCCCAACCTCCCACCTTGCCTTGAATGGGCACATAATTTAAGGGAAAGTGCTATAAAATGAATGTAGCAATAAGTATCTTAAACAAAGCTGCGTATCTAAAAACATTAATTACAAAGAAGCGATTTTCATTGTATATACATGTACAAGTAGATGAACGGTTGGACGGACATCGGACACGGATGAATGCATGCACACATACACTAAAACCTGATCAAATGCGGGGGCTATCCCAATGAAGCTTCCATCCAAGTTTGGTGAAATTCCATCCAATAGTTCTCAAGGTATCTTGCAGACAAAGCCTGTATATTCATGTACAAGCAGATGGACGGACGGACGGACACCGGACGAACACATGCACACACACCAAAACCTAGTCAAATGAGGGGGCTATCCTAATGAAGCGTCCATCCAAGTTTGGTAAAATTCTGTCCAGTAGTTCTCCAGATATCTTGCAGACAAGCCATGTATATACATGTACACGTAGACGGACGGACACCGGACATGGATGAATGTACGCACACACACCAAAACCTAATCAAATGAGGGGGCTATCCCACTGTAGCTTCTATCCAAGTGGAGTGAGATTCCGTCCAGTAGTTCTCAAGATATCTTGCAGACAAGGCCTGTGCATACATGTACAAGTAGATGAACGGACGGACGGACACCGGACACGGATGAATGAACGCACATACACCAAAACCTAATCAAATGAGGGGGCTATCCCAATGAAGCTTCCATCCAAGTTTGGTGAAATTCTGTCCAGTAGTTCTCCAGATATCTTGCAGACAAGCCCTGTATATACATGTACAAGTAGATGGACGGACGGACAGACACCGGACATGGACGAATGCACGCACACACACACCAAAACATAATCAAATGAGGGGGCTATCCCACTGAAGCTTCCATCCAAGTGTGGTGAAATTCCGTCCAGTAGTTCTCAAGATATCTTGCAGACAAGGCCTGTATATACATGTACAAGTAGATGGACGGACGGACGGACACGGATGAACGCATGCACACAAACCAAGACCTAGTCAAATGAGGGGGCTATCCCAATGAAGCTTTCATCCAAGTTTGGTGAAATTCCATCTAGTAGTTCTCCAGATATCTTGCAGACAAGCCCTGTATATACATGTACAAGTAGATGGACGGACGGACGGACACCGGACACGGATGAATGCATCCACATACACCAAAACCTAATCAAATGAGGGGGCTATCCCAATGAAGCTTCCATCCAAGTTTGGTGAAATTCCATCCAGTAGTTCTCAAGATATCTTGCAGACAAGGCCTGTATATACATGTACAAGTAGATGGACGGACGGACGGACACGGATGAACGCATGCACACACACCAAAACCTAGTCAAATGAGGGGGCTATCCTAATGAAGCTTCCATCCAAGTTTGGTGAAATTCTGTCCAGTAGTTCTCCAGATATCTTGCAGACAAGCCCTGTATATACATGTACAAGTAGATGGACGGACGGACGGACACCGGACATGGATGAATGCACGCACACACACCAAAATCTAATCAAATGAGGGGGCTATCCCACTAAAGCTTCCATCCAAGTGGGGTGAAATTCCGTCCAGTAGTTCTCAAGATATCTTGCAGACAAGGCCTGTATATACATGTACAAGTAGATGGACGGACGGACGGACACCGGACACGGATGAATGCACGCACATACACCAAAACCTAATCAAATGAGGGGGCTATCCCAATGAAGCTTCCATCCAAGTTTGGTGAAATTCCATCCAGTAGTTCTCAAGATATCTTGCAGACAAGGCAAGGGGACGGACAGACATCCATCCAGACATCCAGACATCCATCCATCCAGACAGACAGACAGACAGCACAAACACTAGATGTCTCCCCCCAACATAGTTGGGGGAGACATAATGACAAAAACTATTTCATGATATTTCGAAAAACCTGACTTCCCGGAGATGGCTCCATTCCCATCTTCTACCGACAATCACATCCCAACCTGGGCCAGGGACCCACCAGGGCGAGCTATATCGTGGAAGACAGTCCAGCCCCCTGCCCAACGACAGGCACACCCGAGCAGGAACGACAAAAGAGTATACACACGCAACGAAACGTTATATACATGAATATCCAATATCATGCTAATTGTCGAGGGAGGGAGGGAATTTGGCTTAATGTTACACTCAAGTTTGCTAATTGTCGAAATGATACACGGTAATTATATTGCAAATATTTGAAAGCATCAGTGACTTGTTGAATAGGAATCTTACTCTTTAGTCATGAGTGAATTTTTGGAGGTTTGGCTCCGGGGGGGGGAACAAAATTCTCACAGATAGAACACCTGAAT
This sequence comes from Hanleya hanleyi, assembly GCA_036873755.1. NCBI lineage: Eukaryota > Metazoa > Mollusca > Polyplacophora > Lepidopleurida > Hanleyidae > Hanleya > Hanleya hanleyi. The sequence goes on along the minus strand of JAVTVY010029110.1, from coordinate 89,811 downwards.
TCAACCCCGGCGTATTTCTATAACACCAACATTTGAGAACATGAACCCATCCCCATGTACCTCGGGAGATATTTATTTTGAGATTATTTTGTTCCAGCATAGTCTCAGCTGAGATAAGAATGACAAAATCTAATAATTGCCAACTGAACTAATCCTCCATAAACATGACTAATCCCCCATAAACAAACATCAAGTATACACATTCGAAGACTGAATGGAGATTACATAAGAACCTAGCCCTTTACTTTGGTTCAACCCAGATGGGAAGATGTATCATTGACAGCAGCAGAAATACCGGGGCAATTAAATGCTAGTTTAAGCATGATTTAATACAGATACATCCAGATTGTGTTGATGTTGTTTAACAGAATACAGTAAAACCTAAACAGTTAATTTCCATATTATTCGAGGAAAAGTACCAGCCGGCAACAAAACAAAATTCATTTAATTAATTTAGAAAAAATCTTTTCAAAATAAGTAAAACATTGACACTGTACAATACCTTATCATAGGGCGACTGGGGAAAATGGCCACTACATTCTGATAGTATATTTAGAGATTTAGCATTAGACTTTCTTAGTTTAAACATATTTGATTACCTCAATAATAGCAATAGGATTGGGGACAAGTTCTAATCAACTTACGTGCCCTCTCAGAAAAATTACATACAAAGATAAATAATCAGGCGGCAAAACAGACATTAACTTCGGCATACAGACTTTCTTCCACATTTATGTGTGAAATGTGAACTTTTTTTTAAATAATAAAAAAAAGTTTTGTTGAAAACACACATTTTAATAAGTAAAAAAAACAAGAAAACTATGCTCATACTAGTAAAATCAAATACAGGGAAAGTAAACAGTCCATGACGGGAAATGTCCGAAGGGAAAATGTTAGCCAGGGGAAGTGTGTGCGCGGCGATTCTCCTCTCGGAGCTGGTATACCAGGACAAAATGGCAGTCGACCAACAGTTACACGTCTTTTCTAATCACTCTCGATGTCTTTGGAGTGATAGTTTTAAATATGTCTTTGCAATAGTCATCATGTGCCCGGCGTGAACTTGAGATATTGGGGAAGGCAGATCGGTACTTATACGCTGTGTATTAATGGTGGGATGGTGATCGGATTGAAGATAAGTTCGGCTGATGATTCAAGACAATTTCCATACAATTTAAGCTACGGCCCTGGCATTATGGGAGACAAGGCTGTTCGAAGGTTAGATTCAAGATTGCATGTCGCCCTCGACGCGCCGAAAGCACGGCATATTGTGTTTCATTTTCGATAGATTTTTCGACTTTAAAGCTGTCAATTTTCATATCAATAGTGCTGAATATCACTACAGGGGTTTATCCATCTGTCCACTCAATTTGAACATGAAAAAAAATCCACATTCGCTCTCACCATGTCACTTAGTATGTAAAAATATGTCGAAAACAGAAATGAAATTGTCCAGTGTGACGCCTATTTACATGATACGAGACGATCGGGAGTCTTTTGGTAGATTTTTTTATATGCATATGTTTGACGAAATATGGACGCATCATCATGTAGACATCGAGCACGATGAACTAAAACAGTCGACTTTTATAACGGAAAATGTACGTCGGAAGAAGCACAAATAGGACCAGTCGCCATGAGAGCTCTCGAACATTTATGCTGGTCTTCTCTGAGGTCCACGCGCCTGTCATTTATAGCCGGGTCGCTGCAGCGCAACCGTTACATTACGGGCTACCTACCAACGTGAAGACATTTGGGTTACAGCACTTCGTTTCCTGAGTGGATTTGAGCGACAGAACGTGAGGGGACCATAGTATGGAGGAATTATCATTCTTCTAATAGAAGTTCCGAGAAGAATCACCAGCCACGCATCGTTTTCCGCTTTGATTTGACACAAGTCTCTAACCGACTGGATGTATGGGGAGGACGGGGATGGATAGATTTCTTCTGCGTAGTTGACGGATTTTACAATTATGGTTAACACCAGATCTGAGAGTACGCTCTCTATCGCCAAGATCGCGAGCGACTATTGTAGATCTATTTTCCGTAGATCTGGACTTTCAACGGCGGATGGAAGTTTGCAGGAAGGCTAACATACCGGTAGTGCCCGCCTATGAAGCTGGGTCATCATGACATGAAGGAACCAGACGCATGGCTATATATCGGTTATCCAATTTTGCGCCCCGACAAAAAATGCTGAAACAAAAATAAAATAGATATTAACTGCTCCACCCCTGGCCTATATACAATAAAATGTCACACATATGATGAACAAACATTTAGAGATGCATGTGTTTCACAGTATTTATATTAATATATGTTCATGAAACCGACAAGATTCGAATGACCATCCTAGAAAATTATATGCAAATAGATTTGCATATGCTATTGCTGTGATCATCCGCATGTGCGAGCACTTTTCATTGGTTTCAAATCCTGCAATTTGCACACGTTTCTATAGTCTAGGAAATATTATCAAATATCCATTTATCATAACCGTGTGTAACATATGCAAATGGTCATATATAACATCTATGTAGTGCACGTTGCAAATATAATGAAATACGAAAATGTCTTTACATGAAACCTAGCAATTTCATGCGTGTTATGTTCAATTTTACCAACCCGTCATCCATATAGGAAATGTTTCAGAAATATACAGATTTAATAATCCAAGTGAAATGTAGATAAAAACCATTGATTTCACCGTACATTACACGTATAAGGAAGACTCGTATGTACAAGCATATATCACAAGGTGGTTACATACATCATGTCCATATGCCAATGACCTGGCCACTGTATGGCGAAGCTATGGCAAATATTTTTATTTGCTTATATACGAACGGACTAGAATTTATTTTAAATCCGACTATATAAAATCCTTCATCACACGGGTTAAATATAACTAAACGAGAACATACTCAATATGCTCAGTATGGTATCCAAATGTTGAGTGAATGCAATCATTTAATTTTTCTCAACCTACTAGTCAAATGTCTGTGAATGCGACCGTTCTCCAGGAATACGGCGGTTCATCCCCTACTTGCAACCAATCAAATCAATGTACACCCGAAACATTCCACATGGTTATGTCATATAGGTGAAATTAGGGACTCTCCAAGCTGTACTGTACAGTTAAATTATTATAAATATCTAATTACACCATATCGGAAATGTATTATAAATGAATGCAAATTTCGGACTCTCACATACCTGCACCATACATTTAACATACATGTTAAATGTACAATTTTCTGTAGTGTTAAGTATTGTACCATCTTACTATTTTCGAGCATGGTATCTTAAAAGAGATATCTCAAACTAGCCCAGTAAACGGAACAGAATTCGTTCCTAATTATAAAATCTTAAGTATGTTTCATAGCTTCATAGGGTCGAAGATTTATCTTCGCTTCCAGTACCCAATGATGACACGTGCAAAAAAAATACTACAAAACGAAGACGAAGGATTCTCCGGACATAACTTTCAGACTAACTTTTCTCTTATACTATAACAACCGACTTAAGTACAGTTTCTAGAAATCTTGAAACTCCTTAAACTTAGAAAGATGATATCTTGTTGTTTTCCAGTGTCCCTTTTTCGATCTTTTTCGCTCAGATTATCATTTTCTCCCGTTTCCTCATGAACGCTGGACACAACTTGACATTGATGAGGTCAAATATTTATTCTGTACCTGTTGTAAAATATGTAACTCTCAAGGAGTTTCAGAAAACTTGATGACAGTCTAGAGTTTGATGCTAATTACATCTTTAGCAACTGCTAACGTCCGACTGGAGTTCGACGCATATATTTGTCATTCAGCCGCATTTTCAGTGAAAACAATAATTGCCCTCTGGTATAATGGCTCGAAGTTTTGACTTAATAATTCGAACTGTCGGCTAAGTATGTCGAATTTCGATATAACATCTCTATATAGCGACTTAACTCGAAATTTCGACTTAGTTTCTCGCAATTTCGAATTAATAACTCGAAATTTCTACTTAGCATCTCAATAGTTTCGACTCGGTATTTTGAAATATCTCGACGTCGTAACTGGAAATTTCGGCTTAGTGACTCGAGATTTCGAGTTACTCTCTCGACATTTCAAAAGGAATATTTTTCTCCGTGGCCCCAAGTGGCGCATTGTTCACCTGCCGTCAGAATTTTGTTGGGCGACATAGTTAAGTATAAGGAAGCTAAATGTCGCCAATACCGACAGAAAATATCATCACATTAAAGAATACTATGGTTAACAAATATTTGAATTGCTTAATGGGAATCCAAGCGCTTGAAACGAGCAATACCTTTTCGACCTTGTAAGTACGGATGTCGTCTGCTTAATTTATTTGCCAAGTTATACTGCCAATTGAAGGCAGAAGTTATAAAGCACAGAGTAAAGACAATCCCAGTGTCTAATTACGTGAGATTTTTTTTTTCTATTACGTCTGATAGTTTTGTGCAGGTGAATTTCCAGGGACTGGTGTTTCTTCCATATTTGTTGTACTGCATCCCAGAATTCATCGATTGTAAAATATGTAGGCCTATATGCTACAGTATGGTTCTTATAGAACTCCTTATGTGGTGGGCCACGAGGTACAGCATTTTTCTCTCGAACTGTATGCTTACAGAAATGTAAAACGTTTTCGTCTCGATATCACACATACACACGTGCAAAGTTACACTCCAAAGTGACAGGATTTGAAAATTGAATTGAGAAGCGTGTTGAGACATTGCTTATTACCCTCTGCCACAAAAGCGCGTTTGCTTTATGCAGAATTTATGATAACTTTTTCAGGCATGACTTATTTCGGGTAAACGCTTGCGTTATGACATTTATATTCCATGTTGCATGAGAAAGTGAATCAAATAAAATTACACGGTTGAGATTTCATCCATACTGAAGTTGTTTTAGCATCGATATCATTTATATGGAAACTATACTATAAGAAAGAACATCAGCGAAGAATTGTGACAGCATCAAATCAGCCGGTGAAAGTTTTCCTACGTTTCGCTGGCCGAGAACTACGCAAAAAAAGAAAGTTTTGTGCATGTAACCGCATATCAACTGAAATATCCAAGGAGAAGAAGGTGTCTTCCTGGTATGAATGAACTCCAATTGTTCGAAATGTACTCTCAATGCTTTTCTTTAGAAGAACGTCCCGTTCCCAATACGTATATGTTAGAAAAAAAGAACAGGATCGCTTTTAAGGGCGCTTTTACAGAGTATCATATCATATCTCAATTTTCTGTCGTTCCGGAGATAGCGCAGAACGTTTGGTAGGGTTAACCTTGAAAATTGCATGATGTCTGGGAAACTTTTTCTTGACTTAAAACTTCATGAAGCCGAAAATGACAGACTATAATGACAAATTTATAGCAGATGACGACAAACTTAAAGATGGACAACGTCAACAACTGCTACCCTTTCTTTTACCAATATATAATGCGAGAACTTCCTCAACTGAAGGTCAATTGCAACCAACTCCGGTCCCACAGATTATAACTAATTAAACCTAAACATGGGATTCCCCTTCAAAAAAATCAAGATCGAAGAGCGTAGATCAACGTGTACTCCACGGTGGTTCATGAAGTTTACGATGTCGACATTATAATGATCGCTTTTTTCGTTAAATCGACGAAGGTAAAGGCCCGCTTCATTTTTTTAATAGAAATATAGGCCTAAATATGATGTGCCGTTATGGTTATCTGTAGTTTCATTCAAATCCAGTGAAGCGAAAGACTATTAACACAAAGAAATATTTGCCAAACCTATTTTAAAAGTACATAGCAAGTACATTCAGGAAAGAAGACAGTGCTATTTGAACTAAGACAATGATGAAGATGCATCCGGTGAAATGCCCAAGCAAGACCCCATGCCAGATATAGAAAAAAAAGTTACGTAATTCATATTACAATCAATTAATGAAATTATACAACACTATTCGGTGATCTGACGAGAATCGGTGTGTCCAACGTGATATTCCATACGCCCCTATCATTGCATAGTCATACAGTTCGTGTCTATGTCTTGATTGAATTTATACAAAGTCAACCGGAAATATCTCTTTATATCAAATGTCCTAGATGTCTCAGTCTTGATGGATGAATCCCCTAAATATTTGTTTCACTTCTTGTGCTAGGGATCTGAAACTTAGCGAACAGTTCTGGACAGTAATATTCAGTGGGACCTGTATATGGCGTATACATATCTCGCCTAGTAGCATTTGCTAGATCCTGTGTTAAATGTGACGATTTCAATCAACGTCACAATACATTATTGCAGAAACTTATAAAACAGGGCTATACTACCAAGCGCCTCCACTCAAAGTTTCTCAAATTTGGTGATACATATCGCATGTAGATAGCAAACTACGAGCGTAACGTGTAAGATCTATGGCGTTACGTTTCGTAACTTGTGTCTAATTCCGCTGAACCCGGAACTAGGGGCCGTATGAACCTATGTATTTCAAGATCCTCATAGTGTTCATATGGACAGTCATAATCAAAGCGTCACTGAGATACATCATACTCTAGATAACGACTTTACAACGTATATCATATGGATTAAGAATACTGATACGGATTGGAATATCATGATATCTCTCCGGCATCATTGAAAACCGCTGACCACTTTCCTCTAGCACGAAAGTAATCTATGATTACATATGCTTTGATTTTCTTTCAAGTTTGTGCTAATGTTGTTATACAAATTAGGTCGTTAGATTATGAACGCAGACAATTTAATGGACGACGGCTGAACATTGAATGATGGACTAGTCACTTTATTATGATTTGATCTGATGTCAGGGTCATTTACATTGTTATGCAACATTCGATAATCAGGAATGATGACTTGAAATAATATATCCACCTAAGGCCGAACCCGCGTTTTTCTATCTACTGTTATGATATTTACCACCACTGGTCAGACTCATTCCAGCCTCACTGAATCAGCACATAATGGGGATTTATTGTCTCAATGGAGGCCTTTTTGTTTTCTCAATTTCGTCTTGTTCGTCTAGAACAAGACACGAAAGATATTTGGTAAGTAAACTCTATCTGTCCTGGGTTTTTGGGGACATGCCAAGGCCCGGGGGCCTTATCGGTCTCACTAATTATCTATTTTACCGCTTGAGCTAGGGGCTGTACCACACTATACTATTGAGTAAAGCTCACCAGAAAATGTAAAAAAATCGAAGATGACCACTTTGATGACATCTGAGTGACGTCATTTTCAAAAAGGTAATTTTTTTGTCGATTTGTCGGTCAGATTTTTCGAATATTTAATTTACATAATTTCTCCGGAAATAAAATAATTTTTGCTCACTTTTCCTCGCGGAAAAGCAGAATTTTTGAAGAAAAATGATGAAAACATCACATTTCTGGTACCCCACGTGTTCGCCATCTTGAAGTTACCCATGATCCTCTGCTCGGGGTTATGTATTTAAACTTAAAATGACCCCAATATGATAAACTAGAACGTCACGGTGTGTCAGCTCTCCTTTTTTTGTCGTTCCGGAGATAGCGCGGAAAGTTTGATGGGGGACCATAATGGCCCTCAGGACTGGTAGGTTTAAACATGGCATTTTTATGAATTCAAGACATAGAGAAATAAAAGTCGCTATTACTATAAAATGATGCCAACGAGACACCATGATGATTTTGTGGCAGAATACTTCTACAAATCGCGATAGAACGTATTCATAAGTACCGCACCGGGATTTTGAAGTGTTTCAAATATTGCCAGTTTATCGCAAGGCAAAAACACATTCAACTTACCTTTGGCTGATAATAAAGCCAAGGCCATCGCCATCGCCATCGCCGTCACCGTATATGAAGACATACTTCCTTATAATTTCCTGTCTACGATTAACTGTGGAGCCGTGAGGCATACATTTGATGTGCCCGTGTTATCATGCAGTGTGAAAATGAAATCTCTTTGTAATTGGATTTCTGTCTCACTGTCAATAACAGAAATATGCATTTGAGTCGTTGGTCCAGTGCAATATATATATGTGTATTGATCACATTGAATATTTATGTTTTTCTTGATTGTGCATGTGATTTATTTTGTTGATATGGTCGGGGTGATCTCCGTTTGTATGAATCAATAGTTTTTCATGGTGCTGCGGCCTTCATTAAACCGTAAATATTGAATGATATTATGATGCACGCGATTCAGATTGACTGAGATGCCAAGTGGCGCAAACTGACAATCTGGCGTCAGCGTTTGGCCCCTGTGACCTCTGCTTCGGAAAGAGCAATTACGACTGGTTGACAGAGTACGCGACTTCACCATTGGATAAGTACATGTACGCTCGGAAAGCTGTTTACCAGGGCTCCCGATGGTAGAAGTGAAAGTGGAATGGAAGAGCCTGGTAGTGAGGTTACATTCTTCATAAATCTATCAAAGCTATTTTAACGCTATAATAAATCCCATAAGGCCTTTTGTAAAATTGGCCAGTGAACTCAAATGAGAGAAAATTAGCCATTGGCACATGCTAACTCTATGCGAGCGGAACATAACTAATACATAATCGAGCGAAACGCCAGCGAAGATTGCGAGTATTCGCGTTTGATCATATTAGAGAACTTGAATTAGATCTCAAGATGTTATGGTGTGATTCCTTGATAACCTTATTCGATATTTTAAGAAATATGCGACATATAAAACAGAATAAACGGATAAACTGCTGAAAAAATATTGTATTCTGTCTCATGGGGTTTATATCATTACCTGTATATGGTAGGATTCTGCTGGTGGGCTGTTAGTCCACGAGGCCCGCTCTCTGTACATGTCACTTGACAAATACATGTAGGTTTATTGTTTCGGTGGGAAATTTAAGCCGTAAGACGTCGGATATTACAGGTTAGTTTTTCCAGGTCTCTTGCATTTACCAGGTTACCACATGTTAAGGCTTTTACTCCATCAGACGTCCATGATGCTCATCCATTAATATCAGATGAGTTGTCTGAGCTAATCTGTCATCACGGCTCCCGAGGTAGCGTATCTAATTCCGCTTAAGTCGGTGCTAGGTGCCGTGTGGATACTTCATAGTCTCCACATGAACAGCTGGGATACTAGTCTTACTGTTCAATGCTATACCGGTGTGTACTTTACAGTCCTTGTTGACGCGCCCAAATCACTCTTCTGTATAATGGTATTCCAACACGGCTCAGTTGTACACAGTCCCAGTAAATGTCCAATATCCAATAGCCGTTAACAAATAGCGTATGTTATGCAGCAGCCAACAGTTGATACAAAGGAGTAAATAAATCAGCAGTCGGTAGTTACAGGCAAAGGCAAAATCCAGATAGTAACACAGTATAACAGACCCACATAAAAGCCAGTTTGAATTCCCCCTGAATGACTGAGTGATGCGCTATTTATACTCTATGAGGCATTCCAGATCATTCTACCAATCAAGAAGCTTCTCGAATACACATTATTACCACATCATCTGACCTTGATACAATTTACAATAGTCTTCCAGAAAGCTCCAAGTGGCTGACCTACATCATAGTACGTAAACAAGATTGAGTCAGCCCTATATTCGAGAAACATCCACAATGTCTAATAATAGACTACAATACCATGATGCTACGTCCGAGAATCCACCGTCTGAATGCTAGGTGTCGACGAATACTTTCCTGTAGAGTCATATGGTTGCTTTTGGTCACCATACGTCGTCAATTTTCCCCACATCTTGCATATCGCTCCAATTTGTATAGAGATAACAATGGTGTAAATGTGGTCGAAAATCCTAAACAGTCTAAGTAGAGTTAAAACACGGCCCACTGCAAAGTGTTGAAAACTGTCTGCAAAAATTTGACCATGTTGGAGCCACTGTCGTTTACGAGCAAATAACAAATACCGGTATCTGGAAAATGATGATTGTTTCTTGCATATACTCTGACTAATGCTGGAAAATGCATTAAATGCTTTCAATTGTTACTTATTAGCGTTTGTCACAAGACGTCAATATATGAATGCATGTATATGTACAAAGTACTCAATTTTTTTATATCTTTTTTCACTTTCAAAAGACGGATGTCGAGGTTCATACAATTGATACCCTAAAAAAAGTGCATTGAGTACGCTGAAATTTGTCTGGAGTCTTCATTCTAAAGTTTACAGATTGTTTATGGTCTATGTCATCGGATACATGTGTTAAGAACAACCATGCCCTCATCTACAGTAGACAGTGCCGAGTGTAAGAATAAACTGCATTCTCCGAATGGAATGTAGATGGTTTAGCATTGATAGGGGGTAATCTGTTCGACTATCTAAACAAGTTTCCCATCACAATGTAGTCACTCAAATTTTCGTAAAACGTGATATTATGTTCATCGCAATGTTTGTGTGGGACCCAATCGGGCTATTGCTCCATTATCCAGAAACGCAGCTTCTTGTTGCTCCAAGGGCATGCAGATACACGATTCATCGACTCGCACAAATGTGCCAAGGACTTGGAATCTGTGGAACTTGGATGATGGGCCAACTTGCGTATCTGATGCATTCTTAAAATTTTCCAGCAACTGTCTGTCAGAGAATGTCTGTACGGGACCGACACAAATTTACAACTCGACGGCGACAATGTGAGATAATATTGAATTTCTTCACGCCACCTGTGTTTCTATCTCCTTTTCAGCAGTATGTGTGGCGTTGCTAAAGAAACAGCAAGGCAATTTTATGAAAAACATCTTGCGATGTCAGACCCCAGCATCCTAAACCCTTGATTGAATCCCCAAATCGCATATCGAGCAGCGCGTTCATGAAGTTATGCTAAGGAGTGTTCACACTATTATCCAAAAACAATTGGAAGCTGTGTGTTGAGCAAAATATGAACCTTTCATTGTTTATGGATCAAAATTAAAGCCTTGTGGCAAGCATACCGTGAAGCTTTACGTCAGCAAATGAAGTTTGAGTCGGGCAGAAAGCCTGTGAAAAAAACCAGATTGGCTACAATGTGGTCGCAAACAGTTTCTAATTTCGAATGAAAACCACCGTCACTTCTCCTGAAAAAAATGACGTTTTATTCGTATAGACGCCAATGGAAATTTGTAAAGATGAATGAGAGGCCGTCAGAAATGGTTCATATGTCAAATTCCAATGCAGGTATAGTTTGTCGGCTAAAGGTCACGAAAAGAAAAAATCATTCGGAATTCGCGATTCGTCAAAAGAAATACTCACGAATCAACTAGGATCGCCAGAACTGCATAGTTCTGTTGAAATCTCGATTGTGGCACGACTGTACATTGATTCAATAATTGGGAACAGCTATTACAAGATATACATTAACCAGAGGTGAGTAAACGCTTTTTCATTTGCTTATATTATATTATATTATAAAAATAAAAGTATGCATTTTATTCATATTTATTTATGTATTCATATACAGAACCAACATGCACAAGCCCCAGTAACAGGTTCCATAAAACAATATATACAGTACAATTAGTAAAAACACATAATTATACACGCTGGATTAACAAGTGATTCAACGTGTAGAGTTATAAATTATCAAAATAGTATAAATATATTCAAAAAAAATTACTAAAGTTATAAATTATCATAAATACCATAGGTAAATGAAAAACAAAGGTATTAAGATAAACCATGCAATCATCGTTCATGTGCACTGTAAAAGTATCGGGATACATGCGTTTTAAAGATCGCGGCAAACTTAAAAATGTCTATTGTAAAAAATCGAAAGAATGAGAGCTGTAAACAATGCCGTGTTTACCGCAGCCGCCATGTTGGGTGTTTCGTGGCTGCTGTGATGGATAAGAATGTCCTGGTGATTATTGTCCCTTTTGATATCCTTTTCTATTGCAACCTATGAAGGACACTTGTCCCCAATGTGGAGAAAGGTGTCCTAACTGGGTTAGAAGATATGGGCCGCCCTTACTGTCCAGAAGTGTCACACTTCATGTGAAGTGTGCCTAGAAGTGCCTCTGAAGAGTACACTGAAAAGGCACTTCAACAACGGAGAAAAATACTGGCACACTTCAAAGGTACTTCATTAGAAAAAGGCAGTAGCCAAGGGACTCCTCAAAGACACTTCATGGGCTTTGTCAATTTCATAGCAAAAAATGAGGGACTTCAGAGACACTTCTGAGACTTGGTTTTTGTTCGGCATAATCCAAGGTACTCCTCAAAGACACTTCATGGGCTTTGTCAATTTCATAGCAAAAAATGAGGGACTTCAGAGACACTTCTGAGACTTGGTTTTTGTTCGGCATAATCCAAGGTACTCCTCAAAGACACTTCATGGACTTTGTAAGTTCTTCAGCAAAACTTGAGAGACTTCAGGGACACTTCTGAGACTTAGTTAGTGTACGACATAATCTGAGTTTTATAGCATATCTTGAGGGACTTCCCCTTACAAAAAATATCTTATAGGATCCTATAAGATTTTGAAAAATCCTAAAAGATTCTAAAAAATCCTATAAGATTCTAAAAAATCCTATAAGATTCTGAAGAAAATCATATAAGATTAAAAAAAATCTACAAGATTCTAAAAAATCCTACAAGATTCTGAAAATCCTGAAAAATCATATAAGATTCTGAAAAATCATATAAGATTCTGAAAAATCAATAGAATATCTAGAACATTGGAATTTTCCCACAAACTGTTACAGTAACGCAACATTATAAATTAGAGCTACATTTATACAAGTTTCAATGATATTAATTAGCTCTGGGAATATCCCAGCTTAAAGTTGGCTGCTTTGATTTCGCTCAGTGACATCAAATCTCATTTCAATGAAACCACTAAACATCAGATTTGTACTTCACAGTTCAAAATAGATGCAACTGTGTAAAATATTCACATGTGGTTACTGACATATTACTCAGAACTGTGAACACTTTTTGGGGTCTTTTAAAGTGATCAGTACCATGGGTTTCTATTTGAATAAAATAAAGATATTAATAATATCATTCTCTCACATATTAGGGTTATCAAAACAGTATCATATTAGATAAGAAATGTTGTTGAATTCAGATTTTATAATCATTCCAGATCCATAATTTTATAGTAAAATTGGACAAAATGGGAAAATATTTTTAGAAGAATCAGTTCTAACATAACATAACGTCAGCAACAAAAAAAGCCCATTAAAGAATACTTTATATTCATTATTATCACTTGTTTAAATATAATATATATATATATATAATTTCTGTTTCTGATAGTTTGTTTTCCTTTTAAATGTCTCGTCAAAATGGGTGGAGTTATCTGCCCTTGAAAATTTAATTGAACACCGGGTGCGCCACCAGTCGACAACAAACAAAATGGCTGACCAACTGCAAAAATCAGATGGATTTGTTCATGTTAAGCTGAAACTATGGAGGTTTGAAGAACTGTATTGCAGATGGTGATGAGTGCAGCTAGTGATATGGTAAGTAAATAATAAATATAACTATAATTTTTCTGTTTTTCATAACTTAATAAGCAAAGAACTGAGCTGAACAGTGATGTAGACCTGGGAGCATCAGCTATTATTATCAACAAGTTTCTCTTGACATGCTTGGCATATTAAAAAATTGATATTGGCCTCAATAAATATTGCTATATGGACTGCAGGTTGCAATAATGTACTTCACGTTATAATTGCAGTCAGATTTAATGGGTCATATAGCATGGCTTTCACAAAGAAATATCCATATCTCTGTCTCAATATCACTTTCAGATCTACCCAGGTTCCTTAGGCAGTGTGGATTGCCTTTGTTATGATTGTGTGAATTGTCAACTTGGAAACCCCAGGCTTGGGGACCTCATATGAAGATTGGCATGCACCCCTGGAGGAAATCCCCTGAGGGTGAGATATTTTTATCACAAAACCGCTTGTATACTTCCTGTTCATGTCAAAACAGGTGGATTTAACAGGTAGCTCTAAACAAATAATCTTATTGTTTTGAACTGTTTATTGATTTATACAATTTATTGATTTTTGTTCCTTGCAGAAGATTGTAGAATATTTCCATACCAGATTTTTGACAAAATGGTAAAGAAATATGTTTTAAAATATATTGATAATAAAATGTTAGCATAACCTATTTTTAGCTGTAATCAGAAAAAGTATAATCAATAATGATTAAACTTTTCATCATTATAACAGGCTATATTTTCCTTGTCTATTGATTGCATTATTCATATACCAAAGCTAAGGATCTTCACACATTTCAAGTGTACATTTCTACCCACATCTTGAGAAATGAAAACATTTCATTTCATACATTTACAATTTGTAGTTAATAAGAATTTATTTGTTATTTGAAACCCTGTATGGAGATTTAGTTGAACCAGAAATTAACAAAGACAAATTATAAAAATTCACATGATTGTTTCTCTTCAATTCTAATGGCTTCTTACATTGTATACTTTCATATTCCAGAATACAGCTGCTACAAGAACTCGGCTCACTTCAAGCAGTCACTCGACTGATGGGAAATTTAATGAGCACACCTAGATATGGTTGATTTCTTCAGAGTGTATATTGGTTAGAATGTCACACAAACTGTTTATCTCACTTGTTGTATATCATGGAGTACTAAAAAAAGGATAATAGACATCTTCATCAATCTTTTGTATATCGTACTCATTCTGTTTCATTCTTTACCCTTTATTGTATCTAGTCAACCTATTCAATCATCCTGAGTGTATTAAAAAAAAAAAACTGGATTGCATGTCATATGGAACCATATATACAACTGATCAGGTTTTAATTATATGCATGTAGTTATCGCCACAGGCCAAGACGTCCACAATTCAGACTGGTGGGTTTCAGCAAAGGTTGGATTACGTCCAAGTGGACCTCAGGGCAACTATCCTTCGAAAGATCTGCTGCTTCAAGTTCAAGTTGGACAAGAACACGGTCACCCTTGAATAATAATACTAATACTGCAATAAATTCTCATACCAAAGACTGCATGTAAATACATACATATATAGTACTGTGCTGATTTGTGCTAGCGGTTATATAAACTACACGTTTTTTGTTAAGAACCATCAGGTTTATTGTAAATATTTTATGATGTACTGTTTGTCTCACTCTCAGTGTTTTCTCTAAATAAAACATTCTGTGCTCAAATATATATTTGTGTCTTTTTTTCTGGGAAAGTAAATATCTCGTGGCTACATACCTTCCATTACACAGATTTGCTATGATACTAATAAGGTACTTCAAGAGCACTTCAGAAGTGCATATGAAAGGTATCCTTCTGTAGAAGAGTGGATGAAGTGCCTTGCCATATAAGCACATTGAACTGCCTCTAATTTTCTAATTAGGTACTTGAAGAGCACTTCAGAAATGCCTATGAAGGTTACTCTTCCGTGGAAGTGTCGATGAAGTGCCTTTGCAGTACTTAATTAACATATTTGAGGCACACTTCAAAAGTACTTCCAAGTGACTTCATTGTGACTTCAATGCCCTTATATGGCATTGCTACAAAACAATACCCACACTGCAAACACACTTCTGACTGAGCCTTGCACTTCAAGGTTAAAATATGGCCACACTTTAAAGTTACTTCAAAGTTACTTCAAAGACACTTCTGGACAGTAAGGGCGGACACTCGTAGCCACCGGGCATTCTTAGCCTCCACACCGGTTTGTAACAAGGGTTCTTAGTCGACAGTGGACCCAGTGGAAATTGTTTTCATTTACAGAAAGGTCTACACAAGGAATACCAGACTACTATCTTATTTGTTTTTTCTTAAATACATCATTGCATTATGTCCCTTGCGTGTAGCGTGTTAATCCCTTAGATACAGAGTAAATCCACTGGAGTATAGATGTACATGAACTATTTTTCAGTTTCTCTGTTCATATGTGTATGCAGCAGTTGCATCTGACATGCTTTCACTTTCAGATAAATAAAATACCTATTTAATCATCGGCGATAAATTTCGTACATGTTTACCATGTATACTGTACATTCATTACCAAATGAACAGACTTAAAAAATAGTTCCATTCTTACCCCTCGGCCAAAATTGACCTTGGGGTATTGGCATCCTCGTGTACGTCGGTACGTCTCCGTTTTCTCGATAATACCGTGTCACAAGAATGACTATGTCTATGATTATCAAATTTTCATCACACGTGCAT
This sequence comes from Hanleya hanleyi, assembly GCA_036873755.1. Classification (NCBI taxonomy): domain Eukaryota; kingdom Metazoa; phylum Mollusca; class Polyplacophora; order Lepidopleurida; family Hanleyidae; genus Hanleya; species Hanleya hanleyi. The sequence goes on along the minus strand of JAVTVY010029110.1, from coordinate 73,696 downwards.
ATGATCACAGAGCAGAAAGTCGGTGAGAATGACTCATTCTTTTGTGAGTCACCAGGTCAAACTCTGCCAAGTTTGGCACAAAGTTTCCCATGGAGCAGAAAACTATAGATACATAATAAATTTGTTTAACCCTACCTGGCCTCGGGGGGGGGACCGAAATGATCCCCCTACCAAACTTTCTGCGTTATCCCCGGAACGACAATAAATGGAGAGCTGAAACTCTGACTTTATAGTTTATTATATTGGGGTCATCTTGAGCCTATTTGCATAACTCCACGAGCAGAGGATCATGGGCAAATTCAAAATGGCGATCACGTGGGGTACCAGAAAAGTGATGTTTTTGTCATATTTCTTCAAAATTTCTGCTTTTCCGAGGTGGAAAGTGGGCAAAAACTATTTTATTTCACATCACGTTAATATTTACTAATTTATGATGCCGTTTATGAGGAGAAATTGTATAAATAAAAAATTTGGAAAATCCGACCGAAAAATTGACCAAAAATGCCGTTTTTGAAAATGACGTCACTGTGACGTCATCAAAGCGGGCATCTGAGATTTTTTACATTTTCTAGTAGAGGTCAGGACAGGTCCCAAAAAGCCCAGCCCAGGTAGGGTTAAAATGACTTTCATGACTTCCGTGACATCTGACATTTTATGTGGTGATTTCAACTCAAAGAATGTTCTGTGGAGCAGCAATGATAATGATTCAATGAGAAATTAATGAAAAATAGTATCGAAAAATACAAACTCGTCTATCATAATAAGAGGTACAAGGAGGATATTGCTAATACACATGTACTTGGGGTTTTGACTATGCAAATTCTTGCAGCAACGACCACTTTCCTGGGTTAATTTGATGTTGAGGTCCCCTGTACATAAAAAAGACAGTACTATTACACAACCGGAATGGAAATTAAAGAAAGCTAAATGGGATTAATTTCGCAATGAAAGTGATGACGCTATCTCAAAAGACCTGTTTGAATCAGAAGTCAATGTATTCATTAATAATCTGATATAGACCATTCACTCCGCTGAAAAAAATGTATTCCTGAAACGTCTGGTAAAAAACGAACAACAACCATGTACCTTGGTGGGCAGAGGCTTATGAAATGCCGGTAGAAGAAAGAAAACAGACAGAGAACAAAGCAAGACGACCCGGACTATCCGGAAGTCCTTGTCTACGTGTACAAACAGAAGATTTTCGACCAGCCAGGAAAGTAGCACCAACGTCGAGGACTTACCAACGCCAAAACTTATCCACGCACTCAACAACGAAGAACTCTCCTCTGCGATTTGTGAGAAGGTAAAATCTTCCCTTCCCACATTTCTTAGAGGTGTCATACAGAAGGAAATTGAAACCCAGATAAACCCATTATACGACGAGGTCAAGGCATTAAAACACGAACTGCAAATGAAAACAGACGAACTGGAACAATACGACAAAAGAAACATTATTAAGAACAAATGGGTACCCGAGGTTCAAGGGGAAAACATTGAAAACAAAGTTGAACACGTAGTTTAGGCTGGAACTTCTGAACGATTGTGTGCTGCAGGCTTTTCGATCATCTGCCATTTAGCTGAGCTGGCGGTCGGTGGTATATCGCACGTAAATTCACATATTTCGCTGAAAGATTTCGGCCCCATTTAGACTGATTTACATTCTCTGCACCATTATACTGAGTCAAGTCTCATTAATCTAGCACCATTATCCAACCAAGACATATAACAGAAAGAGCGCAAAGCTAAACACAAAACTCATGGATAGGCAACCTGCACAGAAATACGAGAGAGATGAGTAGCTACTTATATAGATAACGAGGACAATAGCTTTATCCAACGTTGATTCAAGACATAGTAATTATGTAATTATGTATGCCCGAAAACCAGACATGTTACAGCTACAAAGTCTGAGATATAATCTACGTCGAGGCTATGCTATGGTACCGGTAGTGGATGAATCTGCTTTCAGAAGATCGCTTTCAAAAACGGACATATAACGACAAATGTGCGCGATTTGTGCCGAGAGGTCGTCACCTGGCTTCCATGAACTCTTACAATTCAATGTGGGCTGGCTTCTTTAGACTTTCATCCTGTTTTTACTTTGTGCATCATCATTTGCGATAAACCACGATGCTACTTCATTAATTGAGTAGTATAAACAGCAATATGTCTTATCATTTTTGCAGCTATTCCTCAATGTTTGTTGTACCACTGGACGTCAGTGATTATATCCGTTTGGTATACAGGTTGTGATCAAGCATGACGGGTTGATTATACTTTGCATCAAATCATTCGAAATTTAAATTCGTTGGTTCTGATGAAAGGGCCTTACTGTCTGCAAGACTGCCCCTCGACTCAGCTTGATTTCATGCGCGATGAGTTTACGGAATGCTTTCCGAAAATGTGGTAATCGCTTGTGGTAAATTATGGGATTTATCCCAGAATTCAGGAAATATAAGATCAGGAAAAACTTTCGAAACTCATTCACCCAAGGCGACATTGACGTTAACTTCTCGGAAGTGCTGGTCTCCCAAACGGTGAAAATAGGAAAAGAAAGAATGCAGAACGCGAACAAACCAACGAAAGTTCCCAGAGGTTTAGCAGCCTTAGTATTCTGCACGAATAGCTTGTGTTCTTTTCATTGACGACGTCCATCTTCTGTGTTCACAAAAGCAGCCTGGTTGTGGATCGACTTTGCCTTCTCATTGGCCGTCATAAAAAAAAAATTCCGTAGAGTACCCCATGGCAACAAGAACGATGAAGGTTTGACATTGAGATACCATAACGTAGTGTGAAGGGACTACGAGTGTGAAGACAGAATGATGACACTGTTCCCAAGTATTCCGACCAAGGAAAGGCAGAGAACCATAACACAGGAAGATGGACTCAGGAATACTGATCTGAACTTCGATAGGTCGATATCGATAAGGCATATGAATGGCGATATATTTTTGTATACTATGATTGTCTTTTTGAATTTGGTGCTAATACTGTTATATGGAATATGGAATAGGTCTTTGGATTATGGACGCGGATATTCGTTAATGGACGACGGCTGAATTATGAATGACGGACCAGACGCCTGTAATATATCGATCGATCGCAATCAGCATAATAGTGAATCTGGACGACCCACTGGAAACTATCGGAATGTTGTATCGAAGAAGACATATAGTAAAATATGCCTTCAAACTCGGGACGAGCAAGAATAAAATATGTAAAGTTAAAAGGCTACCACGCCCACGAGAAGATCCGCTGTCGACAGGGTATTAAACAACGAAGACATTTGTGATCGTTCTTAGTTCCTGAAACTTATACACTGCTAACAGGACTAGGATATTCCCATAGGATATAATAACGCCAAAAACAACTTTGAAATTACAAAAGGCAGATTTGATGTTTCCAAGTTGTTGTCTGGTAAGTCCAAGTCGGTTGTATTACAAGGAATTAGTTCGAATAATGATCCATTACAACACATACTGCTGAATCATTATAGCAGGATTTCGAGATCAAGGTTGATACGTTTAAGGATAGAGCTTTGTAAATGTTAAGTTCAGTATCAATGACTAAAATGATAATCTGGTATTCTCTGACCTTAAACAAAGCGTCATCGTCGTAGAGCTCTCAGTAACTGTCGAAGAAGCGGGTGAGTAACTTACTAGCAGAATGGTAGTTACAACTGCTGTGAACAAGGGGAATATTCCGAATTATAGTTGTGTTGAACAGTAGCAGTTGAAAGTTGACAATGTTTCAAGTCAATGTTGGCGCTCATGCCTTTGATCACAGTGCCTTTGATCACAGTATCAGTTCTTCGCCTCCTTGTCTTAATTGAGCAAGCAAATGGTGAGAAGGTTTCCCAAATAATCCCGTCAAGTGATCTTTAAAAAAGTTATTGCCCCTCCCCCTCTCGGAGTCCTGAAAATGTTCTGAACCCCCCACTCAATGAGGTCTCCAAAATAAACTTGGATATATACGCACACAAGATAAATAGCATCATCATTCTCAGGCTATTATTATTATTATAATATTATATTCCATAATATGCCCTGATTTCACAATCTACCGATCCCGTGTAAGTTTCCCAATACCAGTCAGCGCGCAACCAATCGATAGCATCCGCATGCCACATCCAGCGGGTACATGTAATTCAGCCTGCAGACTATACGATTTCCTGTAGAGTGGCAGATGAAATCAGAGTATAGGTATGGAATGTAATGTAATGATAATAATAATAATAATCTGGGAATGAGGATAGATAAATAGGAGAGCGACCTGTAACTTTGTCTATAATAATGCACACTTGATTTTTTTCAAACTCAACTTTAATATCTCATGAACACAAATATAGATAATTTAATTTAAGTAAAGTGTGTTCCTTGAATGTGATATTGATTATTTTGCATGTATATCGAATAATCAAGAGTGAACAACAACAACAACAACATAATTACACTCCACAATTACAAGTCAGTTTGTGTATGATGATGAGGGGGATTAACAGTGGACCCAATGGATATTTAAGTTAATTTCAAGAGTTATCGCCCCTGGTGTGATTATAGAGGCAGATTAGTCTCCCTTGATGTGACCTTTCATAAGTTATCTCCCTTATTTGAACATGTGCTGTTTGTGAATCCAGAAATTATCTAAACACTGCTAAAACGTTTGTATTCATCGCCTTTGTGTAAAAGATCGTCAGGTAAGGTTCATTGTAATGTGGTACACGTGCGTAATTGTGTCATTGTCACTGGAGATCGGCCCGTTATCGCGAATGTATCAGTGTCGAAAACTGGTCCATTCTCAATACAATCTTTTAAGAACTGTATTTCAGGTCACAAACCACTAAATATTTGCCTTACTTATTATGTAGTAAATGAGCTGGGCACATCTGGCCAAAACTATATTCCCTAATATTCACGGCCACTATTGACATACCACACCGGATAGCCTGGCTTTTCCTCTAAAAAATATGGAAAAATCAGCATACATTCCCCACCATTTTTCTGAATGACAGCTCCTGGAATGAGGACATGGCGTCTAATGCCATGGCAACCAGGGTTGAGAGAGGTCGAGAAACCCGGGCTAATTTTCGTATCAGCCTGTGACAATGGGAATGAATTATAAAATATAGCAGAAACCATTTCACTGCCACTTCTTTTTTTTTACTGCCACTTAGTATAACAGCCACCCAGTAAATTCAATGGAGGTTTGTGACCTTCAAGAATGTGTACTTTTTTCATTGGCTTTTGCTGACAATGCCCAAAGACTTTTGATTCTGTGATTACAGTCTTTAAGGATAAAGGGGGAGTTCCAGTTTTCAATACACCCACTGATGAAACTCTCACAGACAAAACCCTAAAAAAAATAAAAAAAATAAAAAAATTCGCACAAAACTCCCACCTTGTATAAAAAAATATTTTGTATAAATTTGTTATCAACAATCAACATTTACGATTTTGATATCATTTTTTTTTATTATTAGGGACCGAGCAAAAATTACCTGGGCGTTGATGTATTTTAGATAAGTACTGGTACTTTTGGCTGTTGATTCATTGTTCCGATTCCGATTATTAAATATCAAATTGCAACGGGACATCAACTTATTCTGGTGACTTGTCGCACGAGACACATAGTTTTTTTACTGTAAAGGTGGGGGTATATACATGTACATTATCATTGACAGATTACTAAGACAAAACCCTCAAAATTGGAACAAAAAATTAATATTTCATCTCCGAAATAGCACAGGTACATAAGAAAGATGTGTACCAAGTTTCATAATCATTCAATGACAGCTGACAACTGCAGCAAAATTTATATGTACATGTATATGTATACATGTTGAGGCCTACATGTACAATTCAGCTAAACAGAAAACTCTATCATTTGCCATAATTTGGAGAAAAATTTATATTTCATCTAAAAAAAATAGCACAGGTACAGCCTCTAATCATAGGAAACATGTTTACAAAGTTTCATAATCCTCCAATAACAGCTGACAACTGCAGCAGACTTTCTAAGTGCAGATGTACATGTGCACCTCAGCTAAACGCAAAACTTAACATTGGAGTACCCCAGGGGTAGTCCCCCCAGGTGGAATACCCACCCCCCATATTTTTTTTTTTTTTTCTATATTTTTAATAAATTTTCTAGATTTTTTTTGAATTTGCTAAACCAAAAACCTTATCATTTCCAGGCCGGGGACACACTGACACCGATGACGACATTCTCTTTCCCCCCTCACAGTATCTCCCCTTTACTTCGTTAGGCGAGATAAACAATTGCCCCCCCCCCCACCCCATCAAGTTGAATTTGCCAAAAAAAGTAAGCACCCCCCTGATTGGACCAGTAAAAAAAGTACGCATCCCCCTCCCGAACCACAAGAAAAAACTTCTTGCCTCCCCCCTGAATTGCACCGCCCCCCCCCTCCGATAAATTTTGAACAGTCCCTTGCTCCTGTATATGTCTTTTGCGAGTCATATTTCTATGTGATGTCTGTCAAGCTGTCGAACCTTTGCGCCTTTCTTTGCAAGTTAACATCTTTCAGTGCGGTATACTGACACCCCATCATCAATTACAAAGTCAATCGAGAGGCACGTGCTGTCTACTGTGCTATCCGTTATTACTGTGTCTGAGGCAAACCTATTCTGTCATCATTGGAGTCAGCCATTTGGTCGAGGACAATACGGGTCGGTTATGCTTTCATGGCATACTGTACATAAAGAAATTACCAGTCTTCATAATGCTTAACAACGGGCAACTACGTTAAACAGCGCACCCATACGTCATTGAAAGGGTCTATTAACTCTTTATAGCATTGATTCAGAGGGAGAAATATTTCTCTCTGAACGATATAGCCTGACCGACTCATGCTGCCGTCAATCATTGGTATTGCATTCATCTCGCTTTTGAGTGGGTAAAACATATTTATCAACGTTCATATATACATGTACATGTAGCTGTCACTGATGTGATATCGTAAGTCCTTATCAAACAAAATGGTCCATGGCGCACTTGTCCGTGAGCTAATGGGTACTTTATTGTGTTACACGTTGGTATCTCGCATTGCTCGAGCATTTTCAGTTTCTTTTTAAATTCAAGTAGTCGCTTACATATGAGGTCCACACAGTGCACGCCTATTCCCGTCAAATTAGTTTACCAACAACAGGTTGATCGGTCCTGAAGAATCGATTGAATGAGATGCTACAGATTGGTGTTTTGTGTTATCCGGCTTCAAAAAAATAAGTAGTATGTTATATCCGTTATACGCTCCTCATAGAAACTTCAAGTAAAAGACTCGATAGATAATTAACAACAAAAATAAGTCAGGTTACTGGTCTAACCCCGCGATTGTTTGAAAGCAGAATTATGAAGACAGTAGAACCATACATACCTGTCACTCAAACTGAATCTACACGCTTAAAACTAAAGTGTTGAAACTTACTCGTAAAGTGTTGAAACAACCCTTTAAGTGTGTCCACAGGGACTGCTCTTTAAGTGTTGTCCCTGTGGACACACTTAAAGGGTTATTTCAACACTTTACGAGTAAGTTTCAACACTTTAGTTTTAAGCGTGTATTGATCATTTTGTGATTTATATATATATATATATATTTGCCCCCACCTACGCGACTTTAGTATTGGGCTATCTGGAAACACAGTTATACAGTGAAATTGAGCGGAAATACGGAGCGGATGTCAGAGAAGAAATTAAAACGTTCTTCAAAAGATTTTTAGATGACTGTTTTCTAATATTCGAAAGCAAATATGGCACCATCATGGAGTTTCATAATCTCCTAAACAGTCTGGACCCTAATATTCAATTTACTTTAGAAACAAATAAGGATGAAATTTCTTTTCTAGACATTCTGCTTAAAAGAGAAAATGATCAAATTGTTACTGATATTTTTTATAAACCAACAGACACGAAACAATATCTGTCATACAAATCATGTCATCCGCGGCATGTTAAGAACCAAGTGCCGTTCAATCTTGCCAGAAGAATTTGCACAATAGTAACAAAACCAGACTTGCGTATTAAGCGGTTGGGCGAGTTGAAACAGTCCCTACTTGAAAGAGATTATCCCGATGGAGTCATTGAGAATGGATTTTCTAAAGCCCTCTCAATAGATATCGACACGTTAAGAAATCCAAGAAAGAATCAACAACAAAGGTGCTGACTTTCATTAATACGCACAATCCTAATAACGTCAATTTTTTCCCCATTGTTAGAAATAACTTAACCATTCTTGGGTCAAATGACCGACTGAAGAAAGCCTTTAATGCAGTTAAATTCATAAATGCAAAACGACAAGGCCCCAACTTAAAGAAATTGCTTACAAAAGCTAAGCATGAGCTAAATCCCGATCAAGTATATACAACATCAAATGCGGAGACGTACGATGTAAATGTTGTCTAAATCTCACTATTGGCAGTTCATATCTCTTTCGGAAAACTAACAAACAGTTCAAAATTAAACATAATATGAACTGTGATTCTAGAAATCTTCTGTATGTTCTGACTTGTAATGGATGTGGCGCTCCATATATAGGCCAAACAGGGGACCGTCTGAAATCACGGACTCGCGTACACCGACAACAAATAGAAACACCTAGATTACGTCATCTCAAAGTGAGTAAGCATGTGGCAGATTGTGCTAGCCACCTTGAGATTAAATTTTCCATTTTTCCGTTTTTTAAATTTAACACGGACGATGTAAGCATCCGGCTGGAAAAAGAAAAAATGTTCATTGAAAAATACGGGGAATCCCTCAATTGCTAATACCGAAAATATATCACTTAATTATTTGATCGATTCAGAGTCATTAAAACATTATTTCAGTATTCGCAGACTGGTTCCAGAAAATGAGTTATGCGCATGTCTTTAGGTGCATGGAGACCAAGAACTGTAAAGTACGCATGTCTGAGTACATGGAAACGCCCACAAATGACCAACCAGCAGTCGTCTCTCTGTAATCATTGTTTTGTATGTGACTATACTTGTTCTGTTATTATGACTTTATGTAACCATGCAACAATAATTGTAGACATGCTGCACTGTATAAATTGTATCCAATAGCATGTTAACTTCGTCATTTGAAAAGTTCTAAAAGAGCGAAACCGGTTATGACAATATAATATCCAGTTTTTTACTTATATCTACCCACGTGTAGTGTCCTTATTTCTATATATATATAATCCTGGTCGAAAACTTGAAAAAAAACAACCAATAAATTTCAAGTTGAATGTTTGTATACTCCCTCTAAGAATTAGAAATTGAGGAGTATCCTGCTTATGCTCAGTCCGCCCGTCATTCGCGGTTTTGTGAGCGGATTCTAGATCTGAACATGGCTACCGCCTACAACATATGGTGTATGGGTACAAGATGGGTACTTCGATATGTATAACATGTATATGAGAAGATGGTTATACCAGGTAGAATAAATAAGCTGCAGATGCTTCGAGACAAAAATATCGCAAAACTTAAATATCACAAACCACAATATATGCCTTACTAGATTCATTAGACAGTACCGCAGCTACACTACAGCAAACCAAAGATCTGGGCATAGTATGCCACAGCCGTACTATAGTATGCCAAGTTAGCCAGTGTTGTAGTATAACCCGGATATATTACGATATACCACAGATTTAATAAAGTAAATATGATGTATACGCTTTAGAAAATCTATATTCTAGCATGCCAATTTAACCATCATATATCACATATATACTACAATATACCACAGGTTTACTATAGTATGCTAAGTTAAACCTACCATGCCTGGGGTCCATTAAGGCCCCTGCCAAACTTTCTGCGCTATCTCAGGAACAATAAAAATAAATAAGAGCTGATACTCCGTGACTTTGTAGTTTATCATATTAGTGTCATTTTGAACGTACATAACACCGCGAACAGGGGATCACGGTTAAATTCAAAATGGCAGTCATGTGTACCAGAAAAATGATGCTGAGAAATTACCCAAAGAAATCTGACCGAAAACTCTACCAAAAAAATGTCGTTTTCGAAAATGACGTCACTGCTATGTCATCAAAGATGCCATTATGGATTTTTCACATTTTCTGTTAGAGCTTCACCCAAGGGTATGGTTTGGTTAATTTAGCCCTCTAGCTCAAGTGGTAAGAAAAATAATTAGGGAAGGGGGAAGCGAAATGCTCCCTCCCCACCAACCAGGCTTGGACAGGTCACAAAAACCTAGGCCAGATAGGGTTAACTATAATATAATACATAAATACTACAATCTACCATAGCTCTACTATAATATATTAGGTGAACTATAGTATACCACAGACTCGCTACAGCATACCATGGTCAAACTATATACTGTAGCTTATCTCAATGCAATGTATATTATAGTATACTATGGTTCACTACAATTTACTATAGTTTACTTCAATTTTACAGTACGCCATAGTGCGTCTGTCATAAGGGAGATGACCCAACATACCCACTAGGCTGAATTTCATCGTGGTGAAATGCACAGTTAGTTATACAGACAAACACAATATGTGAGTGAGATGATGAGTTTTATGTCGAATAGATCAAATTGGTATCCAATGCCTGAAATATGAGATGCACATTGTGGGAGACACGCATTTCAAGATCACTCATTGGCACTATTTAGAATTTACCTAAGATACTCTTCCGGAAAGTTTGCAAACAGGCTAAACTAAGCCTGAAACAAAATACAGCTACCGGCACATGTATTTTTTGAAGCTCAATTTTGCTGAATGTATAAAATTAGGCTTGAGGTGGTTCCAGACAATTCGGAAATAAATGCCATTTTCATCATATATTGTCAAGAGGTAGCTTAGTCCCACAGCATTCAAAATAAAGGAAAACATTATGGAAAACTTTGATTTTGTATGCTCCATTTCAAACATTCAACCCTACTCCATATATGGAATTCCATGAAAAATTTCGTATTTTATAGAAAAAAAACACGCACATTCAAATTGCTTGATTGGTTTATTTTTGGAACTATGCTAATCGGAAAACTTAATTAAACTGGGGGTCATCAGACTTTTTTCAAGACAGTAGATATCAACATGGCCAAGCATGATAAAGTAAAATAACCCTGATCACCAAGTCCGTTTTCCATCGTTCCATTGTTGTGGTATAATTGCCTTGAAATTCGTAGAAGACATTATCCAATTCCTAAATCCAGTCAAACCCGTTTTCTTTGGAGTTAATAATAGATTTCATTTTCATTCAAATATCCATATTTTGTAGATGCACAGAACCGTGCGCATTATGCGTGAACTAAAACTTCAACCTCCTTAAAACTACCCCGAATAAATGAAAAACATAACATTCTTCAGCGTTTTGATTTTGTGCAAGCTCCTTTGCATGACGGTGAAATTGTCTGATAAAGGCAATTGTATTTTATATGTACTATTAGCTGATAAAAATAACCTATGAAAAGCGTAGAAACTTTCAGATGCCCCAACCATCAGGCCATTTTGAATGTAGCAAGCCCGCCACGAGAGTTATGCCAATACATTTGGAATGCATGTAAGCATAACAGATTCATCGAGAAAAAAACATGTCCAAATCTGGCGAGTCATGATATAATTAAAAACAATCGTTGATTGATGTTCTTGTTGCTTACATAGTTTAGTTGGCGTAGTTTTTTTGAATAACTCTCGTCCAGGAACGCTCTAATATAGATTTTTTTATAAGTCAGAATGCTTTTATTACTAATTGTGCTATTTAGATCTGACCATTTGGTGAGTAACATAGTGGCGTTTTGGAATATATTGGACTTCGACATTCACTCCCACAGAAACACACCCTTACACACTATATCTCACACATGTTTCTACGACTCTCCAAACATATATCATACATTTAGAGAGAGAGAGAGAAAAAAAAATCGACCATAGAGGTCCATGTCCCCCGCTAGCAGCACCAGTTCTGGTGGATTACATCATCCACCATAACTGGCACAGCTGCTGCGGGGGCCGATCTCTATGGTCGATCTTTTTTGGTCGATGATATCTCATATCATTGATGAAGAATATGATTTGAAAAATGGAGATATCGCTGATGAGCTTAACATAATCTATCGCTGATGAGCTTAACATAATCTAATACAGCGGATGGCACCCATATTGGATTATGCACATCCATGAAACATAATACCAACTGTCCTCTCACCAATGTCCATGCACTCCCCAAGTTTGCAGTAGATTGGTTGAATCGTTCTAGAGTTATTGTCCAGACAACATCTAAATGCTGAAAATCTAAGATGAATGATGGTGGCCATCTTGGATTACACAGGTAACTGAAAAGAAATGACAACTGTCCTCTCACCGATGTCAAACCAAACTGCAAGCTCGAAGTCGATCAGTTGAATGAGTTGCTGTCCAGACAAGATGCAACTGCTTAAAATGCAAAATAATCCAATATCGCTGGTAGATGGCAGCCAAATTGGATTATGCTCGTTCATGAAACACAATCCTAACCGGGATCTCACCAAGGTCAAGGGACTCCCCAAGTTTGAAGTAGATCAGTTGAATCGTACTCCAGCTATTGTCAGGACAAGATCAAACTGCTTAAAATCCAATGAAATCCAGTATGGCTGATGGTGGCCATATTGGATTAAGCACGTCCTTGAAAAACAATCCTAATCCTCCTCTCAACAATGTCAAGGCACTTCCCAGGTATGAAGTAGATCGGTTGAATCGTTCTCGAGTTATCGTACGGACAAGATCCAACTGCTTATAATCCAATATGGCTGACGGCGGCCATATTAGATTACGCACATTGCTGAAAAACAATCCCAACCGTCCGCTCACCAATGTCAAGGCACACCCCAAGTTTGAAGTTGATTGGTTAAATCGTTCACGAGTTATTGTCCGAACAACAAAATCTAAGATCCAACTGCTTATAATCCAATATGGGTGATGGCGGCCATATTGAATTATACACATTGCTGAAAAACAATCCCAACCGTCCCCTCACCGGTGTCAAGGCACTCCCCAAGTTTGAAGTAGATCAGTTGAATCGTACTCCAGTTATTTTCCGGACAAGATCAAACTGCTTAAAATCGAATGAAATCCAGTATGGCTGATGGTGGCCATATTGGATTAAGTACGTCCTTGAAAAACAATCCTAATCCTCTTCTCAACAATGTCAAGTTACTCCCCACATATGAAGTAGATCGGTTGAATCTTTCTCGAGTTATTGTCTGGACAAGATCCAACTGCTTATAATCCAATATGGCTGACGGCGGCCATATTAGATTACGCACATTGCTGACAAACAATGCCAACCTTCCTCTTACCAATGTCAAGTCACACCCCAAGTTTGAAGTTGATCGGTTAAATCGTTCACGAGTTATTGTCCGGACAAGAAAATCTAAGATCCAACTGCTTATAATCCAATATGGCTGACGGCGGCCATATTAGACTACGCACATTGCTGAAAAACAATCCCAAAGGTCCTCTCACCAATGTCAAGGCACACCCCAAGTTTGAATTTGATCGGTTAAATCGTTCACGAGTTATTGTCCGGACAAGAAAATCTAAGATCCAACTGTTTATAATCCAAAATGGCTGATGGCGGCTATATTGGATTATGCACATTGCTGAAAAACAATCCCAACCGTCCTCTCACCAATCTCAGAGCACACCCCAAGTTTGAAGTTGATCGGTTAAATCGTTCACGAGTTATTGTCCGGACAAAAAAATCTAAGATCCAACTGCTTATAATCCAAAATGGCTGATGGCGGCCATATTGGATTATGCACATTGCTGAAAAACAATCCCAACCGTCCTCTCGCCAATGTCAAGGCAGACCCCAAGGTTGAAGTTGATCAGTTAAATCGTTCACGAGTTATTGTCCGGAAAAGAAAATCTTACGGAATTACTGAATTACGGAACTACGGAATTACGGACACCGGCGTTTCTAATTCCCCCCCCCCCCCTCTACTAAGCAGCGGGGGACAATTAAGGTTTAATGTCGCGTTCAGCAATATTTCAGGTATATAGCGACGATCAAACAAAATTCTAAGTACTCGAGTCTCTAACTTAGTAATCCAACACATTAAAACATACACACATTAAAACTTATGTCACATCCCGATTTCTCTCAAATAACCCAAGATGCAATCCTCCTCACCCGACTAAAAAGATCTTCCAAAGTAGTCACTCGATAAAAAGCATCTCTTACAATCTTAAAATCTATGTATTCGATAAGAACATGTTTCACCGTGAGATCATCATGGCATGGAACACACCTTGGGACTGGCTCTTTTTTTTTAGTAAATGTTCGTGAGTAAATCGTGTATGGCCGATTCTACATCGCCTGATCACGGTTTGATCGAAACGTTTCCGGTTGTTCAGATCAGTATAGCCTACAGTTTTTTTTAACTCATGAAGTTTGTTATTATTCACAGCATCCCATAAAGATTGAAACACCCGTCTCACATAAGTACAGATAGAGGACCTGAAATCGCTATATGGGATCCCAACAGGATCAATCTCATCATCTAGCGCTGCCTTAGTTATCCTATCAGCCTCAGTGTTACCTTTGGTGCCAACGTGACTAGGCAACCAACAGAACACAATACCAATCTGTTGATCAAATCTACAGTCATGTAGTTGTAGAATACTCAAGATAGTGGAATGAGTCGAAGTTCCACTTTTAATCGCTTGGAGGCATGAAAATGAATCTGAGAATATGATATTTTTTTTTCTTTTAGTGGAACCAATAACTTCTAAAGCCAACGATATAGCTTTTGCTTCTTCAGTGAATATCGAACTTTTATCTGGTAGTCGGCAGGTTTTAGTTTTGGAACTAAAGATAGTAGCACATGCTACTAGATCTACAGGTACATAGATTATGTTTCGCCATTCCAATATAGTGAAACATGATTGTTGTACGGACCCTAACCGTCCACGGCTCTTTTGAAATGGTGAAACGTATCTTTCTCTCTCTATCCATGAGTTCTAACGGTAACCAAATAAACTTTTAGTGTACATACAGTGGAATAGGATATATTACGCACGTGTGCGTGTAAGCAATCGTCGGAAGCAACACCGAGCAATGGTTCCCAGGTTTTATTGAATTCCTCAAGACGTGACTTTTTTATTGAGATAATTTTCGATCGAATACCTTTGTTGGATAATAATTTGAATGGCCAAGATTGAAAGTGTTCGATTTTTTATTTTGGATTTGTAAGTGGCATCAAACGGTTGAATAGCAAAACATAATTCTACTTTAATGTTATCATAATGTATATATATATATATATCAAACAACGACCGAACTCTACACTTTTTCCAATGTCTATTGGGATTTCTTAGGTTTGCAGCACACACACACAATATTGAACACAACTTGGTCTGACAAAAACGCCTGAATGTATCTGGATGTAGGCATTTGCGCTTTCTTATGTGGTTCACAGCTAAATTCTGTTAACGATAACTCAATAAAGATTGGCAATAGGTGTCTGACAGAACAAAGTTTACTGTGAAACTATGAAACGATTGAACAATCTGTTATACGCCACTTGCCAGTAGTGAACGAAATGTACACCTTGCAAAGTAATGTACTGGTATCGCCCAAATTGAGGGGCCCTCGGTGGCCGAGTGGTCTAAGGCGCTTCGCTGGTGACCGCTAGCCTCACACCGCTGAACCGGCACAGGTTCGAGCCCAGCTGGTCCATGTGTGAAAGTTTGTCAGTTACTTGCCGAAGGGCGGTGGTTCTCTCCGGGCACTCCGGCTTCCTCCACCAACCAAACTGACTGTCACCATATGAGTGAAACAAACTTGAGTGTGACATTAAGCCAAATTCCCTCCCTCCCTCCTCACCCAAATTGTCTCAATAGGTATTTTGTGTACACGGACTAATCAACACTTTTGTAATGTTATAACCCAGTTATTGTTACTGAGATGTGATGATATCCATTCAAATCCTTGGCCCTCTGCTCCAGCATACAAATCACTCAAATATTGGTATATAAACGCAGGAAGTTTGGCTACCATCCACGATCATAACAAACTAACTAGATTCAAAATTGAAGAAATTGAAACGATACTTATTAATACCACCTTGCCTGGGAGGGCCGATATAGCCCCCCCCCCCTACCAAACTTTCTGCGCTATCTCCAGAACGACAACAAATGGAGAGCTGCAACTCCGTGACTTTATAGCTTATCATAGTGAGGTCTTTTTTAGCCTATTTGCATAATCTCCCAAGCAGAGGATCATGAGTGAATTTAAGATGGCGGCCACGTGGGGTACCAGAAAAGTGGTTTTCGTCATGTTTCTTCAAAATTTCTGCTTTTCCGCCATGAAAAGTGGGCAAAACTATTTTATTTGACAGTACAATAATATTTACTAAGTTATCATGCAGTTTTTGCGGAGAAATTGCATAAATAAAAAAATCGGAAAATCTGACCGAACAATCGATCAAAAAATGTCGTTTTTGAAAATGACGTCATAACAGCGACCATCTTGGATTTTTTTTTTACATTTTCTGGTAAAGCTTCACCCAAAAGTATAGTGTGGTAAGTTTCAGCCTCCTAGCTCAAGAGGTAAGAAAAATATTTTAAGTGGGGCCATTTCGCCCCCGTGCCCATCAGGCCCCAAAAAGCCCAGTCCAGATAGAGTTAAACAATTTTCCTATGACATTATTTGCATGAATAAAACATCTTTGAACATCTTGATTTCTGACGATGACATTGCTTGACATGGTTGAGAGCCAGAGACTATCTTGGAGGAGAGGCAGCAGTTTATTTCCGTGCAAATGTTCATACCGTGAGAAAAAAAAGAATTTGAAACCTCATCAGAAATATTGTGTTGAAATGAACAAAGATAAAAAGAACATACTCTTTGCTAAAAAATATCCTCCACCGAACCAATTATTATACGAACGAAAGAAATTCCTGGGCGATTTCCATCACGTTAATTGTAAACATGCTTTCCTGATAGCCTGATATGTTACTTATATTCGGAGACTTCAATGACCGTTGTACGAATTGGTAGTGAGCTAATAATTGACTTGGTGAAAGGCAGTATTCTATTACAAATAACAAAAACGCACCGACCAGATATACTGAAGATGTAGCCAATATCCTAGACCTTATAATAACAGATAGTCCCGGTTAAATAACAGGTTTTTGGTGTAACATTACCTCTCGCTAAACTCGATCATTGTACCTTATATTGTTCTTTAAGGTTTTAAGTATAGATAAACAGTCGTCATATAAGTAACATGTCTGGGACTAGAAATCAGCAGATCTTGAACATCCTAATATATCTTTAGAGATAATTCCATGAGAAACTGTGATGGATATTTTTTACGATATTGACGATGTCGTTTATGAATGGAATACATTGTTTCTGTCATGCTGCATTGAACACATCCCAAACAAAGACGTCATTATTCGCTCCAGAGATTAACCTTGGATGACCAAAGATGTTCGCAGATTTTGTCCCTTTCCAGACCCGTCAAAAACGAACGCTTCGTGATGTTCATAGACTAGAATTTCAGATAGCGCGGAAAGAAGACAACAGGTCAAAATGTATGGCATTGTGGATATGATGGAGATACATGTACACAGAAACACTGAAAACAAACTATCCAATCCGAATATAGACCCGCGTACTAGTCTCTGACGAAGGACATTCTCGGTAGCAAAGTAAAACTTGAAAGTACCTGTTATTAATTATTATTGTTAATAATCGCATAACTACTGGTCCTGTGAAAACGGTCAATACAATTTGCGAATTCTTCAGATCCCAATCATGTCCTTTTCCGTTGAATAGTAAGATCTGTTCACCCAGTCCCTCCCCCCCCCCCATTGTATATGCCACCGACAACCGACTCGGCATTATCGAGACAAACATCGACAAAATTACATCACTACTAAAAGCCCTGGGAGTCAATAAATCGATCAGTGGCAACAACATTAGTAATTTCATGTTAAAAATTACTGCTGAAAGTATCTCCTCTAACCCTTCAACACCTTTCAACATCTCTTTTCACGGGCGTGTTCCCTGCAGCTTGGAAACTTTCAAGAGTGTGTCTTCCGTACAAAAAAGTGACCGCCAAGATCCGCCTAATTATAGACTCATATCTTTACAAGCGTCCCTCTCAAAGGCGCTTGAAGAAAATAGTTTTCAAACGAATTTATGAGTACTGTAATCCAATAAGTTGCTGATTGAAGAAAACTCTAGGTTCAAGCCAGGAGACTTGACTGTCATCCAAATGATTAAATACATATATTGATAAAGGACAGGAAGTATGACTGATCTGTCTATTTGGATGTTAGTAAAGCATTTGACGAAGTTGGGCACGCGGGTCTTTCATATACTATGATTGTCTTTTTGAATTTGGTGCTAATACTGTTATGTGGAAAATGGAATAGGTCTTTGGATTATGGACGCGGATATTCTCTAATGGACGACGGCTGGATTATGAATGACGGACTAGACGCTTGTAATTTCATATAATTACGGAAGAAGTGGTATCTGTGATCCATTTTAACCATGGTTAGAAAGTTATTCAACGAATAGAGAAATAAAAGTTGTAGTACATAACGCAGTTCAATCCCGTATTAATTATATCAATGCTGGAGTACCACACGGCTCGGTCCTTGGACCATTGTTATTTCTTATCTATATTAACGACATCAAAGAAAATATTCATTCCAATATCCACCTGTTCACCGAAGATACATCTCTCATCGGCAACAGATCTTCAAATTGCTGAAGTTAAATCAATCACGACCTGGATAAGCTTTTGCAATGGACAGAGCAATGGCGCGTGACATTTAATGCAATTAAATATAAAAATTATCGGAACATAACATCGTACATCCCAAAGTTTATCCAAACAATTTTGCCATAAATCGAGTGAGTTCTCACAAACATTTAGGAATAATTCTTCAATAAAATATGAAATGGGATGAGCGAATGAATAGTATCTGCATCAAATCCAAGAAACAAACTCTCTATCATGTCTAGAGAAAGAACAATACTTGAAAGGAAATGTCTCGAATGCCTATGCAAAAGTAGTGTTTAGCATTGGTTAGACTAAGGTGATGTGTTCGATAGTTGTACGACAATGGAATGTGAGTGAGTGAGAGGATACAAAAGCATGCTGCAACCCTCTGAACAGGCGCCCTACGTCGCACCTTCTATCAAACACAACTAAAGTAAACTCGGTGTTGTCTTTCGGAGGAAGAATCATCGTTTTATAATGTTCCGTGAAATAATGATGATCTTTCTCCTCCATACCTTGAACGCTTGTGCTCAACACTGATTGTTGTTAATATACAAGAAAATTATACATAGGGAATTCAGACAAATACTGATTGTTCAAATGCCATCTGGCGACATTCCAAAGCTCATTCTTCCCGCATACAGCAAAAGATTGGACTTCTCTTCGTGTCGATCTTCGGCACGCAACATCGCCGTGTGTGTTTAAATCGGAGCTTATCCAAAACAAGCCAGATGTACTGAATAAGGTACACGTACATGGTACATTTAATAGTTATATGATAATGACACTTGGTTCACTACATAGCCAATTTTACAAATACATGTACCATATTTTACTCAATCCTAAATGTTCCCTGCGTTCTATCAGAATTTTCGTCATTTTCTGTAGCCTATTCCACTCAAAGAAAGACAATGTTCATATCCATAGCAAAAGTACTCTCCGCCGTGGTCCATTATTCTATTTTACTTTAAGATTGTTCTGAGTATCTAACAAATATATCACTGCGTTAGATTAGATTTAGTTAGATTTAGATAGATTTCGATTCTAGTAAAACCATTCCGGGAACTGTCCAAACCTACATGGCCCAATCAAAACGATTTACATTTCCTCACTCGGAACCCCAACCAGAAGGAAATGAGACTGAGAGTTAAGTCAGTGACCGGACCTATGATGTTGTAGTGTTCTACATGTACATGTACAAATAGTTTGAATATTACTTATCACCGTTGAGATTCGGTGTACATGTGCCATTTACTTATTCAGTTTATTCATTTATATTTTTTTCATTATTATTATAATTGTTATATTGAACTATATAGTATGTGTGGGTATATACCGATTCTATGTAGAACTTCGCTCGCTCGGGCTCTATTCTTCCCTGAGCAACACTGTAAAAGCATAGTGCCAGCAAGAACAGTCAATAATAGGTAAACATTACTACTGTCTGAACAGGGTGTCTTGATAGACCTTGGCCAACGCTGATACACCATCCACATGTGGGTACTCGTGTGCGTATTAATGGGTGCTAAACCGCTAGTTCCACAACAAAGATCCATTCGGAGAAGGAGGTCGCGACAGACGTGGCCTGCACAAACGCTGCACTGACTAGTCTATCGATTATTGGCGCGGAAATTCTTTTGTGGAATTTGAATGAATCGTGTATGTTGGATCTCACTCCTATATTTGATAACCATCTGTACTTAAAAGACACCTTCGCTCTGTCAGATCCCCATTAGGCTGGATGAATTGTTCGTCATTCATTCTCCGTTGGATGCAAGGAATCCCAGTTCAAGACTACCAGAGACCTGTCTTTGCGAAGGAATGTGTTGATGGGATTAGAGGAACGATGCATTTAAGAAATACTGATAAATGCTGGACCTACTGTGAAAGAAATAATAAAGGGATTCCCAGACACTTGCTGTACAACTACCAGGTATCATGTACGCAAACAACTGGAAATAGTAGAAGTTTATTCAACAGAAGAACTATTTAATAGGTATGCTAAAATCGCTACTGGAATCTGTAGCGGAAAGTCGTCTGTTCAATAAATAGAAGTTGTTATCCATCACGTAGTCTAATGTATTATCTTTTATACATGCAGTATAAAAGCACCAACAATTTTGAAATTTTTCAACAAATCAAGTTGATATTTGAAATCTATTCTAAAATTGTACTTATAATGTTTGTGAAACAAATCAGGTTGTGCGTTAACACAATAAAACCATCTAGTCAGGAATGCCTCTCCGGAATGAATGTTGAAATTCTATTTGCTAATAGTATATTATCCCGTATACATGTGACATACTAGAGGAAAATAAGTATCAATTTCAAATTTCAAAATTTCCTAATTGAGAAACTGATCTGAAATTTAATCGATGTTTATGAAAAAATACCGTCAGATTAGAAAGTAAAACAATGCATTCCTGGAATGGACGCTCCTGTCAATATTGTATTTTCCCATACAAATTTTGTTACCGGTACTTCTAATGCTGATTTTCTTTCAAATTGTTGTCTATTTGTTATGCTTGCTTTAACTGCAGCCGTGATGTCTGAATTCCACGGTCGTCTTCTTTACATTTCTGATTTAGGGTTTATAGTTCTCAAATTGTCCGCTGCTGTTGCGGGCACTCTGCACAAACTATATATATGTAAATGAACATAACGCCGTAGTTGAGTTTCTTTGTATTGCTCTTGGTCAGCTTCATTTTAGGGGACTCCTTGGTACCAGGCATAGCAGGTGACTTTTTAATATATTGTGCACATGCAAACATATTAAAGCACAATTAATTTTTCTACAAATCAAGTACAATATGATAAGAGAGAGCACATAACTTGTCACCATTGAATTTAAGGAAGATTCAAAGATGTCTGAAATTGTGACCAGATTCCGTCACGCGGCGGTCATGTTTGAAGCTGAAATGGTGTAATATTTTCAATGTTTTTCCCAATATCGGCAATGAGGTGCATGCGAAAGTGAATCCTGAAAATTAGAGAAAGGCAGAACATTGGAAAGATCAATGCATGGCCCTAACAAGCCACCGTAGCATACTTCTAGTATTGGATTTATGAAGCCGGATGTAATTCTAAAGAGAAAACTTTGTATGTGTTAATTACTAAGATGAACAAAAGTGCCTATGGTTGTGGAGAATGATTACATAATTAGCTAAAAGAATTCCTTTGAATTCCGGCGCTCTGTCTCCATCTTCAATTATGGGAATATGAATTAAATATGAATCAACTTAGTGAAGAAATGCAGATTAACCTGCAGCCTTGGACACCATGATCAAGGCAGTTCCCATTCTATATATAAAGTATGGTCATAAAATCAAACAGATACTTCTGATGACGTAGGGAGGGAGGAAATTTGGCTTAATGTCACACTCAAGTTTGTTTCACTCATATGGTGACAGTCAGTTTGGTTGGTGGAGGAAGCCGGAGTACCCGGAGAGAACCACCGCCCTTCGGCAAGTACCTGACAGACTTTCACACATGGACCAGCTGGGCTCGAATCTGATGACGTAATTCCGACGCCTATTGATACGGATCAGTGATCTATAGCTGTCGAAGCACACGTAACACCATGCACGGAAGAGCTTTGATGGTTCAGCCCTGTGCAGTTCCCAAGCTATCAGCAGGCCTACTATTCAGAATGGCCCTAATACTGAATGGTTCTATACAGTAGCTGAGTGGTACCAGTACTCTGTGGAAATCTTCAGGCAAGTGCCGGGAGTAAATGAGCACTAAATAAATAAATAAATGAGCACAACCAAGGACTGTTAATTTCTATCCAGACACTGTGCGGTGTTGTATAGGATCTGAACAATACTGATAACTTGCTGGAAGTAGCCAGTCTGCATGAAACTGTACAGTAACGCTCAGTATTTGAAATTTTTCAGTAACTGTCAGTACATGAAACTGTACAGTAACTGTCAGTACAAGAAACTGTACAGTAACTGTCAGTACATGAAACTGTACAATGACTGTCACTACATGAAACTGTACAGTAACTGTCAGTACATGAAACTGTACAGTAACTGTCAGTACATGAAACTGTACAGCAACTGTCAGTATATGAAACTGTACAGTAACTGTCATTACATGAAACTGTACAGTGACTGTCGCTACATGAAACTGTACAGTAACTGTCAGTATCTCAATATTACTATACAGCTACCGCTTAATACAGTGAAGCTACTTTCTGAGTGAGTGAGTGGATGAGTGAGTGAGTGAGTGAATTTGATTTATCGTCGCTTTCAACATTATTCCAGTCTTATAACGACGAACCGATTAAGCACCACCCAGTCAAGTTGCGTCCTTTACTTTATTTACTAATGTATCATGTACTTTTTCCTCAGAAATTGTATAAATAAAAAAAATAAAAAAAATCTGGCCGAAAAATCTACCCAAAAATGCCGTTTTTGAAGGTCACGTCAACAGCGACCACTGGTTATCTTGGATTTTTTTTTAACATTTTCTGGTAGAGTTTTACCCAAGGGTATAGTGTAGTAAATTTCAGGTCCCTAGCTCAAGGGGTAAGAAAAATAATGCGGGGGGTCATTTCGGCCTCCACCCCCCCCCCCCGTTCAGGTTTGGACAGGTCCCAAAAAGCCCAGGCCAAATAGATTTAACAGTCCTCTCCCCAGGAAGAATAAATACCTGTTTTCCCAAATACTACCGTGTGAAAGGAATTACAATCATACCGACTTGCATAGTAGACTCTGTCATTCCCGATTCGTGGTTGTTGGAAACACAAGTCTGATTAAAAGACCCCGAGTGAACTATTTTTAAAAAGGGATTACTTTTCAGTTTACATGGCGGGCCTTTGAGCTCTCTCACTAAGCCTCTTAATGAATACCAGGGAATTTCATCTGTTTCTACACGTATACATAGAAAATGAGAGGGATATTTATTTCCTTGTTGGACGTTGGCCCAGATTTGGTTAGCAGACTACATGTATTTGAAGTATCGATCTAAAATCTTGTGGAGATCTGATCTTTTTTTTCACAAAATTGCGATAACAGTACCATGATGTTTGCTCCATTCCTATGGTGTGCTCTGGAAGGCAAAATGGATCTGAACTAATTTTCACGGACGTTTACACCTATAAGACTTTGGCTTTTTGCGTGACGGGGATAACCGTCAAGGAAGCCGAATCGGTGTTCTAAGCGAGGTGTAACAATTTCCTCATTTCATGTTTCCTCACAGAAACAATTTTCAGAAACAAAACAATTTGGCAAAATCGCAAAAATGTAGCTTACTTCCATCAATCCATTCAAAGGAACAGCGCGTATCATCCAGTGAGAAACAGTATGTTTATTCCTGATTTGTTGACCGATATTGAAGTTTTCATTCCAATCATTGGAACAATCTTTTCCTGTGTGTGCGCTGAGGCTAATGATCGATATTCCGTACTTGGCCTCTGGCCTATTTGGCTGCATCTGGTCAAAGGAATGTACCTTGGTTGCTCTTATAAAGGTGTCCGAGACTCTTCGATATTCTTTGATTCCTCGGCCAGTTTTGAGCCAAAGGTATTATCGTTGTCATGCAGGTACGTCGGGATATTTGATCGTTCGCAGAACCATGTTTGGCACAGCAGCCAAATTTCGGAAGCCTTTTATCTGCTTGCAGTCTAAACGTTGCCTCAGTTCATATTTTGCGTAGTTATGCCTCTTTTCGGGTGTCGGTTTTACTTGATTTATTTGGTCCGTTGCCGCAATATCTGCAAAACCAGCCGTCATATTTCAGAAACTTATTGGTCTAGTTTTAGACCTGGCCCTCTAATCTAATGCCCATTTTCGGGCGTCATCTGCACCGCAGATTTCGTGATGTACATGTATTCGTGTACGTTGCCTTTATAACTGCAAAACCATGTTTAGTACAGCCACCACATTTGAGAAAGATAAAAATGATTCGCCTCGGTCCATACTTTCTGCAGATAAGCCTCATTTCGGCGTGATATGTACCTTATATCATGTTATTCCTGTCCGTTACCATAATATATACAGAAACGAGTTTATTGGATATGTAGACGCTTATTGAAAATTAGTTACATGTACCTCAATCCAGATGTTAGGCAATTATGCCCTTTTCATGCGTTATGTGTAATTGATTTAATGATATACTGGTATATCTGCAAAACATTTTTGCAGAACCTTCTTTGGTATAGTCACCATACTTATTCATCTAATCCAAATAAGATATCACAGTATCTCCTCAGAAACTATCAATGATTGGGAATTACAACACATATAAGGGAAGTGGAAAGAGGTGCCGACATACTGGCAGAGCCACATGACTTCACAGTATAGACTTCCGGTTAACCTATTCTAAAGCACATACCATGAATCTAACGATTCGTGATATGTGTTGTATCTCAGGTACGCTTTTATTGTACCTGTTCATGTGGCAACTTAGATGATATGACCACACGGCCCCATGACCGTGAGTTTTACTGGTCCACATAATATCGCAACTTTCCAAATTCTCACCACATTTTATCTTGACTTGGGGATACCGAGGCGTTTAATGTAGTCTACTTTTAATTCCTGTCGTCTTCTTCTGAAAACTTTCATATTTGTACATAGCCAAAATATTCATGAAGAGAACAATTTGGACAGTGAGAACAGTGAGTAATATTTTGGTTTCCGATTTTTTGTTTTGAAGCATTGTACTGATTTGCTGACCCATACTGAAGTTTTCATCTGAAATTCTTTGGAAATATCTTCTCCTCTATATACGCAGGTGCCTGTTTCTGCTTCTAGCAATAGGCTACTCAGTAGACCGATGGCGTATTCGACTGCATCTTGTCAGTGAAAGGTATCATTGTTGTTCTTTTTAACGTGTCCGATTCTCCTCGATAAGCTTTCGAACCCTCAGTCAATTTTGACCCTGGGTATTATCATCTTTATGTAAATACGTCGGGGTATCCGTCCGTCCGCCGAACCATGTCTGGTACAGTAGTCACATTTAGAAACCTGTTGTATCTACTTCTAGACACTTAGCGAAAAAAAATCATCGGCTCAGGTTTTACGCAGTTAACCAATTTTCGGATGTCAATTGGACTTTATTTCGAAATCTATTTTTCCGTTGCCACAATATCTGCAAAACCTTGTTTGTTTCAACCACCATACTTCAGAAATTATAATGTCAAGATGCAATTCGGCCCATACATTTGTATTTGTGCAGTTAACCCCATTTCGGACGTGGTCCGTTCATTGTTTCATTTCATTCTTGTCCGTTACCACAGTATTTGGAAAAAGTGTTTGGTACAGCTCAGTATGTTTGGAAACTGATTTATTCAGTTGTAGAGTAGACGTCTATCGGCAATGAGTTTCCACAGTGTATATCTCAGGCAGTTTTCAGACGCAATATGTACCTGGTTTCATGATATACTGGTTTTCTTGGCTGCTATAATCCCCCTCCCCCCACCCCTGACGTGGTAGGGTTAAGTAGATTCCATAGAAATAACAATTCTTTACCTTAAAGGAGCGCTTAGCTTATTTTTAAGTTAGGCTATATTTAACAGCAATTGTATGCTCGCGCTGGGCGCCGCCATTGCACCACTGCATGACGTTTTTAGATGAGCGGAAGTGAGTGTATACTCATCTAAAAACGTCGCAACGTCAGAGAAGGAACCCAGTAAATCCACTGACGTTCCAGTTGATTTTAGTAGTTCAAGTGTAACCATGAAAATGTTTACGAATTTAGAAGCATCGTCGTTCAACTCAAATCACTGGACAATGACAGAGGACGCTCTTTTGGTCTAATTTTATCCAGAATGAATCGGGCAAGTCCCACTTGGAAAACTTGCGAAAGAAATTCTTCAGTTGGCTGATATAACCTAAACCACTTTCGTTTTAGGAATTATCCCCGTGGGATTTGCCGCGCCAGTTTTTTCCTCGAATTAAAACTCGGATCCCGAGTGGAAGAAATATCCATAGTTGGAACGTCCCCGGATCAAGCGTTAGCCGTAACGTTGTCCTAAATGCTGACGTCATCACGCACGTGATCCTACAGGCAACATGGTGGCGCCCACGTCGTCCCCAAAGCGGAAACATGACTTCACAAATTGTAATAAAAGTAATAGGTTATCGCCATCAATGACAGTAAAATAGTTAGTTATATTTCTTTAAGAGTCTAACCTTTGCAATAGGAACCTATAAAAAAATAAAATAGGTACTCCTTTAATCTCATATCCATCTTCCAGTAGATTACACTCAGCTGTGACGTCATACAAGCATTCAATTACTTTTTTGTTGCAATTTTATTGAGCTCGGAGCTCAAATTATATAGTTTGGAAATCTGTTATCAGTGTATGAGTTCACAGTTAAAGCATTAACACAAACCCCTACGAGTCACCAAGTGGATCAACGTCGTCTTAACCACCCGTAAGCAACTTCCAACAGAAAAACTATTAAACAGATCGCAATTCCCGCTGTAATTGTATAGAAGGCCCCAAGAACAGTTTGCAATGGTATTGTGGATGCTGTGTTGACATTGTTCGTTTTCCATGGAGATTCTTGAGGCCACCATTTTCTTCTATACCTTTTAAGTGCCCCATATTCCTGTAACGTCACTAGTCTGGAAATAGTCAAAATAATACTGAATAAAATCAATTTTGAAAAGCACACATTGCAAATCTGGATATTTTCAACCGTAAAATCTGTTATAACACCTGCTAACAGTCTTACATTGGCTACCACCTCGAACAAATAGTATGTTTTTAGGCTGATTTTAACGTTAAACTGATTACCACCAAGTACCTTTACGGTCCTTACTACCAGTGAATTGGCCAATGGAAATGGTGTCAGTCAGTTTGAGAGCTGATAAGAGCTGTCAGATTAAGCTGCTCCATGTTTCCTTCATCACTCTCTCCACATTGAAGAGTTGAAGCCTATTGAAGGCAACAGACGGAGATGTACCTACCCTCTAGATATACGATCTTTGAGCGGTGATCCAATTGGTAAAGCAAAACTGTCACTGTAAATTTGAAACACTTCCCGTAAGCTGATGATGTGCATTCCGTCCTCGTGCATGGGAATCTTGGCTCCAATGTAGACGTATTTTTCTGTGTACATTTTGCAAAAATGAATGCTGATGTTACTACTGAGAACCATTGGGTCAGTTTGGTTGAGCTCGTGAATACCCTGCCATGCCTTCTGCATGTCCGATCTGTTGCTATTCTGGAAACAAACGAACACGGTATTTCACTGAATATGTTCAATTCAGTTTATATATTTCACCAATTCAGACGTAGAAAAAACACTGTTTCTAGCTTACATCTTCATAAAATCGTAGACATCCACATTCTCGAATCTTCTCCATAACAAGATATAGGCACTAAGTCTTACTTAAAAGCAATTTCACACAGAATGATTTGGCTTGGAGTTCTGTTGCTGTACGAGTGATGATTGGGACTTTTGCAATGCATTGCCGGCGTTGTCGGCCAAACTTGCAAAAATCATACATGTATCTTTATAAGTGCAATAGTTTGTAACGTTATTTTAACATGCTATTCTATAAGGGAGAAACGCAACATCCGAATAGGATTGTCCCCAATTTGCCAGTGCGCAGATTTTTTCCTATCCCACCGTTATGAATGACAGATTGCAGTTGTCCTGAAGAGGATAAAAGTTAATTCAATAATAAAACTTCGTTTGTTTGTTTGTTTGTTTGTCTCCACCCCCAAACATGCGCACTTAGTCCATATAAAGAAACGGATAGCAAGATCACGTCCTGGTATTCAAAGACAACACCTGTACATGTACGTAATCATGTTAGCAAGCATGATAATCAAGCACATGACATTTGATCCGGGACCCAAAGATAATTGTCCCAAGCTATTTACCTGTGACCTGTGACATTTGACCTGAAATTTGATTGTGGTATTTGACCCTTGGTACCTCTGTTCCTACACGACACCTCAATATCTGTTTTTCTGATTACTCATATGAGGTGACCTCGAAACGGAAGTGACTTAGGACCGGAAGTAATGTCATCACACGCATGCGCGTTCACCTCGGCCCTTTAATGGCGGAAAAATGCGGATGACCTACTCCTCAAGACATTCGATTCGCTGAACCTATCTACTCTCATCACAATGAGCTGATTGTCTTTTAATATGCAAAATTCTTTATATATTCTATTAAACCAAAATGAGAAGTTCATTGCTCAAGAGTAAAATGTTCAGAAAGAATCTCTCTCTGATTGTTTTCCTCTGAATCGTTCCTTATAACAGCTCCATCACCGATTAGTTATTTTATTTTACTGTGGCCAAGGAACTGACGTCAATTAGGAATATGGTACAGTGAAAGAAGAGAATGTCATTTGGTTCGGAAATACAGCACATCCCAAGACATTCATTTGTATCGATGATTTATCTATTTGCTTTAATCTGGGACAATGGATTGTTTCCAAACTTTAGGTCGTATTAGAATATCTAAATAATGTTGATTATAAAACAAAATAATCAATGTCATCTTCAATATGTGAACATTGACTGAGCAGGAAAACGTCTGACACGCGCATGAAATCCAGCATAAATATATGTCGATTTTCAAAGATTTGTACTGATTGTTTTAGATATATAACTAACGACAAGTTTGCAGAAAAGAAGAACCCAACCCAACCCAACCGTGCTCTCATTGCAACAAATTGTAATGGTGCAAAATTTAACCTAAAAATCAAATACGATGTCTTCCAATTGACAAAGATGGAAACTTACCGCAAAAATGAGTTCATCTACGGCATTGCCGAGGTAGCCATACTTATACCCAGTTTGTCCGACCAGCCCATCTAGTGTTGTGAATGGCATAGTCGTTTTATTTGTTGACAGGGTGGCGACGAGAATAGCACTGTACATGGCCGAAAATGTGATGAAAAATATACACCAACAGCCTAAAAATGCTTTGCCAGAATTCGACGCTGGAACATGCTTCACACCTAAAATATCAACCGGAGATTTTTTTCAGGCCGAGAACACATAGTGCCATCAATTCAGTGATGGGCATGGCCGGTTTTACAGGACACTGGGGATCATTACAACAGCACCACAAGATTCGCTCTATAATCACACGCGGGATGTTGTGGGAACAGCGTAGTCAAAATATCAGAATGTGCTAATAAGTATATTTTTTATATACGGTTATATGTTTTCACCATCCGTACATGCTATCGCTTAGTGATATGTACATTTTACACTGTGCTGTTTTAGTAACGTCCAAAAGAACTGTTAAAGACTCTTCGGGTAATTAAAGTACCAGGCCTGGGCTGTTCCTGCCTGGGATTTTCGTTTCCCCTTTTGGTAAAACTTTCCATACTAAATATATTTTATATAATTTTTTTTGGAAAAAGACAAGACGGCAACCACGATGACCTCTCAGTGACGTCATCATTCCGGACGCCATTTTTCACACGCCAATATTTTGTTCGCTTCTTCTCGGAGCTGTGGAGAATGGTTTGATAAGAGTAGCCCCTGACAACTTTCTGTTGAATGTATCTTTTGATCATGAAATCCGAAAGACCATTTTGCTTCCGGCAAAAAAAAAACTAAAACAATATTGATAATAATCATACTTACTTTGTCGCAATAAGACACCAAATAACTCTAACACATTGGTGAAATAAATGTAGTTCAATCTCAAGGAGTTAAAGTTGTCATCATTTAAAAGATATGTTGTGTAGGTGAGAAATAATGATAAGCCGAGAATGGCAGTGAAGACGAGCAGAGCTGAAGGTAGATCCAACAAGTCGAATAATACAATCCATCTGTCCTGTCGACCTCTGGGATTCAACAGCCACATTTTACTCTCCTGTGTATCGATGGGGAAGGTGTAGTCCATAACCTTAGCTCTCATCTCATGGTATGTTAGTGGGGCCGCAACCATATCCACTTCCTTTGGGAACAGATTTCATTGCCTTATATATATATGATGGCGTTTGATTTACAAGTTCGTCCTTATAATATCCAACTACTTTTAAGATAATATTTCTTGGTGAAGCACATATATTAGTGATGGATGGGAGATTCCGTGTGGATTCTATTTAAAATTTAAGTTTAAAAATAGTTGGATAGTAATATAAATGAAGTCCCACTTGCAGATTCAGGTGAAGTAGAGTAGATTTTATAATATAACTCCACCCCATTTATGACAAGCGCTTGGATTTGAGGAAACAAACTTCAAACGTCTTCCACAAATCTACAGAAGGAATACAGCGGCAGGGCACTGTATTGTACGGGTAGGCTTAACCTTCTCTTGTTTCCGCTTGATCTGAACTCAAGCCGCAAAACGTGCGCAAAACTTCACATATCAGCTCTAGTGTCCGATGAGGTATCGCAAGTGAACCTTATAATCAGTTGCCCAGATGGGCAGAGCCAAATATCAGCACATTTTCCCATTTATATTTCTCAGCATTACCAAATTTATCGAAGAATTTGACGACTATATTACTCACTTTTCTCGCTAAAAGACCAACGAGGCCTGACCAACCGTTTTCCTTCAAAACTCCCCATTCTCCGTCTGGCGGCAGCTCTAATGTGTAACTGTAGGAAAAAAAGATGTATTTTTTACTGTGACGAAGAGTGACACAAAGTCTAATATGGAAGGACATTCACCATGACTCCCAGTCCCATTTGTTAAATTGTAAACTGGGAACTTGGGATCCACAAATTCCCACTGTCATACCACACGGAGCTGTAAACTGGGAACTAGGGAGCCACAAATTCCTACGGTCATAACACACGAGGGTGGATTATGTGCATTGTATATATGGGTATTTTCATGAGGGCGATACTAAACTCCAGAAATTAGAATGCAAGTTATATGTAGGTAGTCAAGAAAATACCGTCTTAGGTACCTATTAACGAATCCTTATTAGTTAGAAATGGAGAAAGATAAGCTTTGTCTACGTGTATATTTTCATTGAATTTCATTGTATGTGAGGATCAGGTGTCACGAATCGTTATTACGTCACTGCGGTACGTCTGCAAGAAATGAGACCAGGCGTGTTGAGCGTTGAGATTTCCTGTTTGCTTAATGTTTGAATCGTGGATCACAATTTATTTGTCCTTGCCATTTTTAAAGATCCTTTGGATGCAAGCAGGAATTTATTCTAGCAGAAATTGCGAAGGGAATTTCTCAGACAAATTTGAGAAAGAACGTATTTAAACAGCTTGCGGGGCCGTTGACTCTCTGGCGTCTCTCATTGAGTCTCTTGACCGTTGGTCCCGTTTTAATACCAAATCTCACATCAGTTTCTGATTCATCACCTTGAAAATTGCCACCTAATTTGATCTCTTTCGGGCGAAAATGATAGGAGCGTTTCCTTCTGTCCTATCAGATGTAAGATATGGTCAGTGGAATACTTAGAGTATTAGTCGGCAACTGTGTCACGATTGTATTTTTTTTTTCTTTTTTGGGGGGGGGGCGAAATTTTGGTACGACCAGGATTCTTTGTTTTTTTTCACATGAGGAAAGCAAAATGTACATTAAAGCTATGGATATAAATAATTGTGTTAGGATATTTATACCTATGACTTTATGACTTAGATTTTCGTATAACAGTATAACAGAGATGGCTGTCAGGGGAGCAACTTTGTTATTCTATTCGGGGTACTCCAGTTTGACTGTGCTGAAATTCATAGTCAATTAATGCTATATTATTGTCCCTTTATGTTTAATAATGTGTTACCACTTGACAGAACCAACGCTGTCGTGTTGAAGAGGTTGGTGTATATACCATTTAGATAGTCCCACGTGGACCAGTGGGTTAGAGCTTAGTGCTGTAATCCAGAAGGCTTGCTCGACTCTCACCAACCTATTTTGTGGTGAATTGCATGCAGTACGGCATAGTTTCGTGCAAATAACATGGTTATGGCCGCATGTACATCGTGTAATACAGTATCGTTCATAAAAACAGTTACAATCAAAGCGCGACAGAGATACTATATACATGTACTCTGAAACAACTTTGATGATCACTTGGATAAAAGAATACTGGTCAGTGATACGGATTCGATTAAAGGAACGTCATGATACTTTGCTCACATCATCGGAGTGTATGCGTCACATCCGACATCCATTATTCAGCCGTCGTTCACATAAGAAGTTCCGTCTCAATAATCGAAGGAGATTTGATATTTTTGGAACATCATGATGTCTTGCCGGCATCATTTAAAACTGCTGACCGCTTCTCTCTTGCAGGAAACAAGCCTATGTTTATGTATACTATGATTGTCTTTTTGAATTTGGTGGTAATACTGTTATATGGAATATGGAATAGGTCTTTGAATTATGGACGCGGATATTCTAATGGACGACGGCTGAATTATGAATGACGGACCAGACGCTTGTAATACATGTATTTCGTACGACAGGTACCCTCAGTTCCAATTTTGCATCCAGTAATACAATAAAATAAAAATATAGATGATTCCTGCAACAGAGAAATGGTCAACAGTTTTCAATGATAACAGCAAGGTTATGATGTTTGTTACCGTACGTAAAACCTTTATCGCTGGTCAGTTTTCTTCATCCAAATGAATTTCCAAATCGATTTCTAGAGTATAAATATAACTCAGTAAAGGCTTTGACGGTTGCAGCTGATTTGAATACCATGGAGATGTAAAACACATGACGTTCAAAAGGCCACTAATACCGGTTTAAGCGGGATCAGACACAAGTTACGAAACACAGCGCCAAAGATCTTGCACGATTTTTTTTGCGCTCAGGCTACGATATTTATCACAGAATTTGACTAACTTGGAATAGACGTTTGGTGATATAGCCTTACTCAGTGAAATTGTCAAATTTTGCACAGGTTCTGTCAGACGAGACATGACTACGCCGTACGTAGGTCATTGTGGTATATTAATATCCAGACATGTGCAGATAAATATGTCAAACTGTACTCGTATCTCTTGTCCCAGATTCGACGTGAAGACAGATGTTTGAATGTAGTAAAATAGGTCCGAATGTAATTTTCCACTCCATGGAAGAGTATTATATATATACATCCTTCTCCACGTCGCTTATGTCGGGATTATCCAGTGCTAGGAGATATATAGCAATTTGGCGAAAGAGAAGGATCGGGATTTGAAATGATTATCTCTTGACAACATTTGCGTATAGGCATACTCATACATGAGCAGTGTGACTAACGTCACAGGACCTACGAAGTACAGTAGCCATTAGGACTCGAACGCGAACTGAACTCTTGGAAACCCCCACCCCCAGTTGAAATCCTGCCTATATTAAGATGGGCACCGCCCAAGTCAGAATCGCCACTGATTTTCATCAAAAATCACCAGAAATTTCCATCAAAAATAGGTCAGCTCAGAACTTGTTGGTAACAGTCTCCTAATGCGCCTTCATTCCAAAATAAATAACGATCACCGATTTAATTTTACATTTTTTTTTAAAGGAAACAGATTGAATAATATAGGTTCACTAGATTTCAAGCTTTACGTGTGAAAATACATCTACATCTCTTTAGTGGTTTTTAGTGCCCTTGTCCAGGATCAAAACAACTTTTTAAATCACATTATTTTCCCAACAATACACAAAATTTTTATATATAGTACTATAGTATAGAAAGGTAGCATTTATGTAGTTTACGGTAATTCAACTCGAGACCAACACCTTCTATGCACAAGATAATAATGATTCTATGTGATTCTCCTGAGCAAAACCGGTACAAAGACGAATAAATAGCGTCTCTTCATCACGTTGTTATCTAGATATATGAGACAACACATTTTGGGTATCGGCAATCTGATGAATGTACTATTCCGGTTTCCTTGTTTCACATTATATTCTATGGCAGTTGATCGGTGATTTTCTTCATTGATAAACGTTAAACCACCTCAGCTTCGTTGTGCAAACAGCGCTGAATTTTTGAGGGTATATGCAGTAGGGTATTTTTAGCCGGAGAGTAACTGATAGGCCTACTCATTAAATGCGATAAAACGCTGAAGCAAAACGGACCACAGTTTTCTTGGCAATGATGACATGTTTGGATGTGAAATAGGATACACGTTACAGGCTACAGCTTACATATATATAACAATATACTGAAGTGTTAATTATAAATCTAATTTTAATCAGAATTATTTCAGATCAGAACTAGCTGGTAACAATGCCCTAATGCTCGTTCATGCCAAAAATCAAGGTTATAATGTCAACGGTTCTCCTTATTTTGCCGACGAAAGGATTCGGATGGACTGACTGACTCACTCATTACCGGACAATTTGCGATCTGTAGCCTACTTCGTAGGAACAACTATGACAGAAGTTGTGCATGATTTGTACCCATCTGGGATACTTACAGGCCGTAGATCGCTTCTGTCTCGCACGAAATTACGTTGTGTTTATATACTTGTAGTTTAAGCATAGTTAGAGTTTCGCGCTAATATTATCTCGCAGAACAAGAACTTTGGATCATAGGCGAGGAAATTCCTTACACATGAAAGATGGCTACAGACAGTCGCATTTACCGCGGGACTCTTCTTGGACTAATAAATGTCGGCTCTGGAGCTTTTTTCGACATATTTGCTGACGGTCAAATAAATTTGGTCTAAAATGGCAATGTGACTAACCTGAAATCAAGAAGTTCTGATAGCTCACGCAAGACGTCCACCGAAAATCCGTACAACCTGCCGCTTGTAACGTTCATCATTGTATGGGGTGGCCACTGTGAATGGAAAATTTCCCAGAATAATTAAATACCTCCGAGACAACTCACATGGCGATATAAATTAACACTATATTTTATTATTTCGCAAGAAATAAAAGGCACTGTTATACGGTGCTATTATTTGGGCTTACATACATGTATGTAGCAATTTTGTGCTCCGAGCAATATTTGATTCATGCCCACTTTCCAAAACCTCTCGATGTCCACAAAATAGATTTTCACTGATAATCGCATTTTGTTCGAAAATGGTCAATAGGCATTTTCTATCCATAGCCTACAATTGAAGCAATTTTTTCAACGAACAATCCAATAGTTCTCCGGTTATTGTCAGGACAAGATCTAACTACTGAAAATCCAAGACAGCTGGAAGTTATCTTGCATTACACAGGTAACTGAAAAGCAATCTCAATTATCCTCTCACCGATGCCAAGACACTCTCCAAGTTTGAAGTCGATCAGTCCAACCATTATCGAGTTATTGGTCATACAAGGCATGTGTGAAGAACCAACTGCTGACAACGCGAGATGACTGATGGTGGCCATTTTGGATTACACAGGTAACTGAAAAGCATTCCTAACTGTTCTCTCACCGATGTCAAACCACTCTCCAAGTTTGAAGTTGATCAGTTCAATCAGTCTTGAGTTATTGCCCGGACAAGATCCAAGCGCTTAGAATTCAAGATGGCTAATCATGACCATACTGGATAACGCAGCTAAATGAAAAGCAATCCCAGCTGTCCAATCACTGAATGATGTCAAGACACTCTCCAAGTTTGAAGTTGAAGAGTTCAAGATCCAAGCACTTAAAATTCAAGATGGCTGACCGTGGCCATCTTGGATTATGCAGGTAATTGGAAAGCAATCCCAACAGTCCTCTCACCAATGTCAAGCCACTCTCCAAGTTTGAAGTCGATCGGTTCAATCGTTCTCGAGTTCATGTCCAGACAAGATCAAACTGCTGAAATCCAAGATTGCTGGCGGTCATCTTGAAGTACACAGGTAACTGAAAAGCATGCCAACCGTCCTCTCGTCGATGTCAAGACATCTCCAAATTTGAGGTCAATTGGTTCAATAGTTCTCGAGTTTTTGATCGGAAAAGAAATGTGTAAAGATCTGACAATGCAAGAAGACTGCTTTTACCAAATGAAAAGCAATTCCAACTATTCTCTCACCAATGTCAAGGCACTCTCCAAGTTTGAAGTCGATCGGTTCAAAAGTTACCGAGATATTGGTTTGACAAGAAATGATCCAACTGCTAAGATCCAAGAAGGCTGATGGCAGCCATCTTGGATTACGAAGGTAACTGAAAAGCAATCCCAACCGTCCTTTCATCGATGTCAAGAAACTCTCCAAGTCAATCGGTTCAATAGTCCTCGAGTTATTGGTCGGACGATAAATGTGTGAAGATCCAAATGCTGACAATCCGAGGTGGTTGATGACGGCCATCTTGGATTACGCAGGTAACTGAAAGGCAGGTAGTTGAAGTCAATCGGTTCAATAGTTCTTGGTCGGACAAGGACTGTTTAAAGATACAGCTGCTAAAATCCAAGATGGCTGATGGCAGCCATCTTGGATTACGCTGGTAACTGAAAAGCCATCCCAGCCGTCCACTCTCCGACCTCAAGACACTTTTTGAAGACGATTGGTTAAATGACTTGAGTTATTGGTCAGACAAAAAAATGTGTAAACATCAGACAACGCAAGTCGGCTGATGGGGGGCATCTTGGATTACACAGATAACTGAAAAGTAATCCCAACCGTCCTCTCACCGATGTCAAGTTTGAAATCGATCGGTTGAATAGTTCTCTAGTAATGGCCGGACAAGAAATGTGCAAAGATAAAACCACTGAAATCCAGGATGGCTAATGGTGACCATCTTGGATTATGCAGGTAACTGGAATGCAATTCCAACCGTCCTCTCACCGATGTCAAGAAACTCTTCAAGTCCGAAGTCAATCGATTTTGTTCTCCAAATATTGGTCGGACAAGAAATATGTAAAGATAGTGTATCTGTGATAAACTGCTGAAATCCAAGGTGACTGATTGCGGCCATCTTGGATAACGCAGGTAAGTGAAAAGCAATCCCAACCGTCTTCTCACCGATGTCAAGACACTCTGCAGGTTTAAAGTTGATCGGTTCGACGGTTCTCGTGTTATTCGTCGGAAAAGAAATGTGTAACTGAATTACGGAATAACAGAATTACGGACGCCCGGTGTACTAATGTGGCGGGGGACAAAAAAAAAGAAGGCGAAACGGGTTGGAATTATAAATAATTGTCAATTCGCTTTGTTGCCAAGGACCTGGAAAGTCCTTGCACGCCCACATCTGGCACACCTTGGTCCCGTCCAAGGCGAGTCGATTTCAGCCTCGCGCAAATCACATGCTGCTTCTGTACTTACATTCGCTGGGCAAACGCCTTTTTGTGTCAAGCCGAAGAGTGATCTTCATCGTACAAACACATGGAAATAGGTTTTTTTTGCGAAAACTATTCACACTGGGTACATGTACGTCAGTGTACTAGCTAGAATAGAAATATTTCAGATCACTATGAAATAAGATGAGCCTTCACGTTCGACCACTGTTGATCACGGTGTATACATAATTTGCCGCGAAAGAAATCCACTTTCGTTCAGTGTTTTCATAGAAATATCTAAAAATATAAAAAACATATTCGGGCTTCATCCGGCAGAGAACAGACTCAAGAAATCTGATAAATTACAGGCTTTTATACCACTTCTGGGCTTACAAAATATATGAATGACTTCCGTATCATACAAGGGGTGTTGTAGGTCTGTTTGAACAATTAGGACAGCAAATGACGTCACATAAATATCGCTAAAATCTCTTTATGAAAACGAATGTAGTTTTGAAGATGGTATTTGTGCAAAACCGTTCATTTCTTCAATCATCTTAATTGTCATGCTACAGGCCGGGGTAGGGACAGAATAAATTTATCAGAAAAGTAACTGTTGTATCGAAATTAAGAATATGATTCCTTAACCCTATCTGGCTTGAGATTTTGGGGCTGTTTTGGATCTGTCCAGGCCTGGGGAGGGGCCATTTCGTAATTATTTTCCATACCCCTTGAGCTAGGGAGCGGAAATTCATTACATTATACTCTTGGGTCAAGCTCTACCAGAAAATGTAAAAGCCGCTTCATTTTCTAAAACCGCATATTTGGTCGATTTTTTTTTTGGTGCGATTTTTCGAATTTTTTATTCATGCAATTTCTCCGTAAAAACTGCGTGATAAGTTAGTGAATATTAATTCGATGTGAAATAAAATAGTTTTTTCCACTTTTCATGGCGGAGAAGCAAACATTTTGAAGAGAAATGGCGAAAACATCAATTTTCTGGTACCCCAGGTAGTCGCCATTATTTACCCATGATTCTGCATTCAGGGGGTTATGCAAATGCAAATAGGTTCAAAATAACCCCAATATGGTGAACTATTAAGTGACGTAGTGGCAGCTCTCAATTTTTGGTAGGTGGGCATTTTGCCCCTCCCCCGTCAGGTAGGTAGGGTTAAACTTCAAATTTGAATTGCGATATATACTATATCAAACAGCATTTTAGCGTTCAATCCAGGAATCTCTTCACTATCACACTCTTCCATCAATATCAATAAATGTCCATTTCGTCCACAAACAAAACCCACCTAGCATGACTATGAGATATTACAGGTTAATGTAGCCTATAACATAAACATTGAATGTGAAGATTACATTGCATAATAGGGCTCTCGACTAAATGGGATCATCGATTTTATCCATCATAGATTTTAACGCATTGAAACATGTGCTACCAGTCTACTTACCAGTATTGTAGCTACCTTGAGATGACTTCCAGCCATATCAGTCGGTTCACCTTTCTTGTAGGAGGGTAAAACATTCATTTGACCTGCAAACTAAAATACATCATATTAATTATTCTTAGGGACCATGTAAATTTTATCGGTTAACCAGGACTATGTTATAACCTTTTCTTTAGGGAATGAACTTTTTCACTTGTTTATGCATGATCATATGTTGAACAATTACTTTTCTCACAGACTCATGGTATACTAATTTTTCTCTTTCTTCATTTCAAGTGTGTATACCCTATAACATTCAATTTGCCAATGATGAATGCAGAGAATGAATAACGTTTGGGCAGGGATTCATTCTCCCCGGTTAAATTGAAAACTTCCAGAGTTAACTCTATCTGACCTGGGCTTTTTGGGACCTGACCTGGCATGGGGAGGGGCCATTTTTTAATCCAAGATGGCTGCTTTGATGACGCCAAAGTGACGTAATTTTCCAAAAAGTCATGTTTTGGTCGAGTATTCGGTCAGAATTTTCCATTTTTTTTATTCAAGTCATTTCTTTAAAAAAAAATGAATGGTAAAACTGAGTGGTAAAAGTAGTAAATAATAATCTGATATGAACTAAAATAGTTGTGCCCATATTTCTTTTCAAAAAGCAGAAATTTTGAAGAAAAATGACGAAAACATCACATTCAGGTACACCATATTCCCGCCATTTGAATTTACTCACATGATTCTCTGCTCAGGGGGTTATGCAAATAAGCTCAAAATGTGTGTCAGCTCTCCAATTTTTGTAGTCCCGGAGATGGAGTAAAACGTTTGGTAGGGGGAGCCATACAGCTTATCATTTGACGATGGGGCAGATATGAAATCAGAGAATATAATTAACAGGGACCAAAGTCTCCCTGGCTAAATTCAAACCTTGACTGCAACTAGAATATGTGGTAAATGTATAGCCTAATTTCCATGTTGATTGCGTCAGAAAGAAAGGACTCAGAAACAAATTGCATCTAATCAGTGAAATACATGTAAACAAATTTCTACAACGTGCAATCTGGCCACGGGACAGATAGAGAATGTGGATTTTTAACGGGACAATTCTATCTGGTCAAAATCAAAGCTTGCGTGAAACTAGGCTGTGTTCAGTATGCAATTCTACTATTGATAAAGTAAGGAATTAATGATTCAGAATAAACGGTACTGGCCAAAACAAGACAAGAGTGTGCCGCTAGCGGCGCACAATGCGCAGTAGGTGTGCCAGAACCAAACTGTTTGCCACTAGCGGCACACAGTACATTGAGAGTGTACCAGAACGAGAGTATGCCGCTACCGGCACACTCTGCATGGAATGTGCTGGAATGAAGATTTGCCAGCTGTTATCAGTTAACCAAATAACCAGGTCTAGAAACTTTTGACCTCAACATCTTGAAACAGTATAGGAAACTATCCAGACTATATGAGCGTAGGAATACATCACAGAAGGAACTATACAGAATAAAGTGTACCACATTGTGCCACATAGTTATAGTTGTTAGTGGAATGTTCTCAAAATGAACAAGTAATTCTGAGACAAGAGGACATTGCAGGATTCTAATGAACATGATATACTAACCTTTCCTATCACTGGACTACTTATGGTGCATATAATACATATATAATTTGGTTTAGGACTTTCAAATTATGGCAGCTGGTGATGGTGGGAGGCAATAAATGTTGTTCAACCATGATGAGTTGTTCCTGCATAATTTATACAATTTGCTGCCTTCCTGGTCATACATGATACTACAGTTTGTGTTGGCAAGTCTGTTTGAAAACAAATTAACATTTTGATTATGAATCAACCTAATCTAGTGGTTTTGTCGACAAGTTATGTCATGTACATGTTGCCCATTGTGTTTCCTTTATTCATTAGTCTAGGGTAATTCATGTAGCATGCACCTTTGCAGAAAAATGTTAGCTTTATTTATCCCGAATCCGTGATATACAGTTCCAGAAAAATTCACTGCTAATATTGAGTTGTTTATAAAGAGCTGTTTATGTGCATATTGTCTGTTCCGATACCATTGCGTGATTTTAAGTACCAGGTTTTGAGTAGAGTACTCATGTGATGGTCAGGATGGTGTCCACTGGGCTTAATAAGCCCAGAAGAATGCGCTAGAAGGCTGCTGTAAGAGTGTGCCAGAAGGCTGCCGGAAGAGTGTTCCGAAAGATTGCCAGAAGAGTGCGCCAGAAGGCTGCCGGAAGAGTGTGCCAGAATGCTTCCGGAAGAGTACACCAGAAGGCTCCGGAAGAGTGTGCCAGAAGGTTGCCCGAATATATAATCAGATTGAGGCAAGCTTGCCGCAA
Source organism: Hanleya hanleyi (assembly GCA_036873755.1). Taxonomy (NCBI): domain Eukaryota; kingdom Metazoa; phylum Mollusca; class Polyplacophora; order Lepidopleurida; family Hanleyidae; genus Hanleya; species Hanleya hanleyi. Next base: position 32,101 of record JAVTVY010029110.1, on the reverse strand, counting down.
CTAGTGTGTCAGAAGAATATTATTTCGGTAAGGACATTGGCCGCATGGATGGGATATCGGGAATACTGAAAAAAGTTTTGGTCTGTCCAGTCAAAATATTTTTTATATAAACCAAGGCCAAATCTATAACCTGAATTTCACATTGTTTGTATGACAAATAAAGAATTAAATCCAAATACATTCTCTTATCTCGACAGCTGAGGTTTGAATGTATACATGTACTTTTATTTGTGTCATTAAACATGACTGAAATTAAAATCCAAACCTGTACATTTTCCATAGCTGTATAGTAGCATAACGTTGTAGTTTTTGGTTTACTCTACCTGGCCTGGGCTTTTTGGGACCTGTCCAGGCCTGGAGGGGATGAAATGGCTCCCCTTATTATTTTCCTTACCCCTTGAGCTAGGGAGCGGAAACTCATGACAGCATACCTTTGGGTCAAGCTCTACCAGAAAATGTAAAAAATTCAAGATGGCCGCTTTGATGACGTCACAGTGATGTCATTTTCAAAAACGGCATTTTTGGTTGATTTTCCGAATTTTGTATTTCTGCAATTTTTCCGCACAAAAATGTATGATAAATTAGCAAAATATTAACGTGACATGAAATAAAATAGTTTTTGCCCACTTTTCATCGCTGAAAAACAGAAATTTTGAAGAAATACGATGAAAACATCACTTTTCTGGTACCCACGTGGCCGCCATCTTGAATTTGCCCATGATCCCCTGCTCGGGGGTTACACAAAGAAGCTCAAAATGACTCCGATAAGATAAACTATAAAGTCACGGAGATTCAGCTCTCTATTTTTCATCGTTCTGGAGATAGCGCCTAAAGTTTGGTTGGGGGAGGGGCATTTTGCCCCCACCCCCCGGCCTGGTAGGGTTAAGATAGGATGGTTCAATGTCGTTTAGATTTAAATCACGGAGACCGGATTGTTTTGTAAATGTTGCATGACCAAATAAACATAAAGAAAGTGTGTTACTGGGCGATATCACGCCTAGCTTATCCATGTAAAATAAAATTCTAAGCTCCACACTAGCATTTCTCTCTAAACACCGATATACGTTGGGGGTCCCGCGGCAATGTTTATGTATTTCAAATGGTTTTTGTTCAACATTACAAACTGCAAATATTCGTGCCATAGCTATAAACTACGTCTCAAGCTTTCTGTTCACGTGTTACACCCTTCTTTTTGAGGTCTATGGGCACTTTTTGTATCAAAAGCGTTTCATGAGCTGAGATTATTTTAGGGCCAATGTGTTTCTTCATGCCCAGGAAGTCGGCAGCAGTGTGAAGTAACACTAAATGGGGTTTGTAATCTGCCTTAGGTTGAATAACACGAAAATAATTACACTAATGAAGCCTCTCTTATAATCGTTCGATTATTCGCCGAGATATTTGCGATTTTTCTCTCTATCGAGAAATGCAAAAAGGAGAGCTAATCCAGAAAAAAAACAATGATTCGCGACGTCGGTTTTCTATGGCTTTTTTGGTCAGTTTTTATTGGAGAAAAAATCCCGAAAGAATAATGATACCGAGAATCAGTCGAGAAGCCTCTGAAAGTTTTTCTCATAGGAGAAAAAACGACTAAAACACGATTGAAAGTAGTGCCGCTTTCGACTTCGTCTAGCATGTTACATTCCTGACATATACCAGTAGAATCATTAAAGGGACTCGGGTCTATCATGCCTCATAGACACTGGGAGATTATACGAGAACTTCAGTTATTTGCATGGCTGGTTCTAGATGTTGCACCACCAAGATTCTCTCGATCTTCTTGAGGAGGGCCCTTCATGAGGTAAAAACATTTAGGTATTTCGCCACTATTTCCAAGAACCTTGGCTTTGAATGCTTGTGGATATTGAAAATCTCAAAACCTTATGCGAAAGGACAAATACCCTACAGATATGTATCAACATGGGATTTAACGACTCTCTATACTACAATCCCTCATTAGGACATTATTGACCGTCTTAGTTCATCAATGTTATCTGTGGTAAAAATTACTGATCGCCAATATACTGTCAGAATCCATAAATCATTCTTTAGTTCTACTGCATACAAGGCATATAAGGGATGTTTCTGTGTAGATGTAGTTGCTTCAATTTCTCATTAATAATATCTACGTGAAATTTGGCAATACATATCAACAGCATATAGGTATTCTAATGGGTACTAATTGTACATCCCTTTTGGCTAACCTATATCTGTTCTCTTACGACTATATGACTATATACGCTTTCTAAAACTTATAATTTCAAAGCCCGTTCCTTTTCATTCATCAAACGCTGTATAGACGATCTTCTTGCTGCGAACAGACTTTATATAAATGAAGCACTGAAGGATATATATCCACCTTCACTAGATTTCAAGGGCACTGCAGATAGCCCTGATGGCACATATTATTTAGACCTATATCTCTAGAAAAATGAAGGGAGCCATCCCTCTCGACGACTTTACAACAAAAGAGATGATTACGATTTCGACATCGTAAACTATAATATACCAGAGGAGCCTTGTAGCATTTGCTAGATCCTGTGTTAAAAGTGATGATTTTAATCAACGTCACAATCAGGTTAGTTTTTCTGGGTATCCTTGCATTTACCAGGTTGTTGAGGCGTTTACTCCATCAGACGTCCTCGATGCTCATCCTTTAACATCAGATGAGTTATCTGTTTGAGCTGATCAGTCATCGCAGCTCCCGAGCTAGCGTATCTAATTCCGCTTAAGCCGGTGCTAGGGGTCGTGTGTCTCCACATGAACATGTGCAATAAGATACTAAGGTTACGTTCGAGAATCCACCGTATTCTCGGGTCTGAATGTGAGGTGCCGAGGGCAGCTTTCCTGTGGAGTCATATGGTTGCTTTTCAGTCGCGCTCTTGCATATCGCTCCAACAAAACATTATTACAGAAAATAGAAAACAGGGCTTTAACATCAAGCGCCCCCACTCTGTTTCTCAAATTTGGCGATACATATCGCATGCTGATAGCAAAATACGAGCGTAGCGTGTAAGATCTATGACGTTACGTTTCGTAACTTGTGCCTAACTTGATTAGCCAGCGGGGCTAGGGGCTATGTATACCCATGTATTTCAAGATCCTCATAATGTCCATATGAACAGTCATAATCAAAGCGAGATGCTGAGATACTTCATACTCTAGATAACGACTTTACAACGAAAATCACATGGATTAGGAATACTGATCAGCGATACGGATGTGATACACAGAGCCACAGAGAATACGGAAGGGTAAAGCTGTTGCGCTCGTGATGATGCAGTAGAATAGGGAATCAGGTTACTTCTTGGAAAATGGCTTAGGTTAAATGTAGACCTAAATAACCCATGCACATGCTCGACCCACCGAGAAACCCATGATATAGAAGTGTATTCCTCAAGACCTGTGTGAAGACAAAATATAATATGTGTCAGTTCAGATGTTCATTCGTTGTTCAAGTTGTTTATGAAATGTGATATTCAACGCTCAGTCTCTTTAAAAATCGCGATAGCCCCTCGACGGTTCGCGATATTTCCTCAAAGCCTTCTCGATCAATATTTCTCGACATTCTCTTGATTAACAGAAAAACGCTGATTCTGAATAGGTAAAAAGGACTAATTAAAACCAATATCGAGAAAATCGACCGAGAATGTTGACAACAAAATGGCATTTTTTTCTCCTTTTGTCTCTCCAAATTCTCTCGAAGAATTCACGATAGGATCGGAATTTCTTCCAGAAACCTAAATCAAAGTCTTCAATGAAGGAGAACAATTTATGGAGACGCCTCCTAACTCTTCAAGTTATTCAACCAAAAGTTTTAACATTTGGCAAAACAAAGTGTACATATTAAACGCATCCTTCAATATTTCAAATTTTCTCATCGCTTTCAAGTTGTCAATGTTTGCGAGTTTTAAAGTAATATAATTGTTGAAAATTGAAAGGACTCACAAGCTATGACTTACCCCATTATAAACCCCCTAACAAACGTTATTGCCGCAGCTCCGTAACCAAGAGAACAAGAGAGATGAAACTTTCTGACTTTTCCGCGCATCTAATCCTAGAGACAACGATTATGGGAAAATTCAAAATGGCGACGACGAGATGTTCACAGAAAGTCCTTTTTTCGGCCTTTCCTGTCCATTTTTCACATTTTTCTTGCCTAAAATGACATAAAAGTAATTTATTTTACCAAAACGAATTATTCTCTATCAAACTAATTACTTTTCGAGAGAAATTTTCGAAAACTTCGAAAATCGGAAAGTCACTAAAATTTGTTGTTGTTGTTGATTATCTGTAAATCCACACTTAACCCGATAGGTATTTGTCACTGCTGCTACAAGAAAGAAAAGTCGCATGGTGCTAAATTCTCCAATTGTTGTTTATTCTCTTGACGGCGGGTGGTGTTCAATCGATCAGTTCATACTTGAACAGCAGCTCGATCACACACGTCCGCTCTCTTCAACTGCCCCCATCAAGGCGAAAATGATTTTCGGAAAGATGACGTCATCATGGCGAGCACCTTGAATTTTTTACATATTCTTGTGGAGCTTGACCTAAATGTGTAGTCTGGTAAGTTTGAACTCCTTACGAATAACGAGAATAAATAGGGTGAGAGAAATGGCACCCCAAGACTGGGACGGACCCCAAATCACCCAGTCCTGGTAAACAAACATTAACATCAAAGATGAAATACACAAACAAACAGAGATCGGGGGAGATTGGTTAATTGTTCTGTTTCATTCTGTATATTTTGTTGGATAGCAACGTTGACTTAACCCTACATGGCCTGGGGGGGCCGAAATGCCCCCCCACCCCACCAAACTTTCTCTGGAAGGACTAAAAACGGAGAGCTGAAACTCCTTGACTTTATAGTTTATCATATTGGGATCATTTTGAGCCTATTTGCATAACCCCCCCCCCCGCCGAGCAGAGGATCATGGGAAATTCAAGATGGCGGCCACGTGGGTACCAGAAAAGTGATGTTTTTGTCATATTTCTTCAAAATTGCTGCTTTTCCGCGATGAAAAGTGGGCAAAAACTATTTTATCTCACATCACATTATTTTTTACTAATTTATCATGCAGTTTTTGCTGAAAAATTGCATAAATAAAAAATTCGGAAGATTCGACCAAAACATCGACCAGAAAATGCCGTTTTTGAAAATGACGTCACTGTGACGTCATCAAAGCGGCCATCTTGGATTTTTTTACATTTTGTGGTAAAGCTTGATCCAAGGGTATAGTGTGGTAAGTTTCAGCTCCGTAGCTCAAGGGGTAAGAAAAATAATTAGGGAGGGGGGGTGGGGGCATTTCGGCTCCCCCCAGACCTGGACAGATCCCAAAAAGCCCAGGCCAGATAGGGTTAAACATAAGGGAATGACGAATTGGTCGTAAACTATGTAAGGATATTCTACCATTAGATGATAAAAGTAAAACTTTGCCATGAATGTTATATACATGTACTACTTTGCAAACCTTTGGTACAGACGATCTTCCCAGAGTGTACAGATTCCGTTGGACCCTGATTGTCCGCCACGATAACACTTGTGCCTCGGTTGTATTCTCTGGACACCTTGGTGATGTTGCTTCAGCATCGTTTATCGATGCGTGAAGTATCCCACCTGTATATAGAATTAAGGAAAATAGTTTGTCCTGCTGACACTAATCACTGAAAACTGTTTGCTGTTCTCTCTCTGTGAAGTTTTATACGTACTTGAAAATCATATGTGAGGATATTTCGTGCAATTATTAGTTGTAAGGCCTTGACAAAGTAGTTTCATATTGTCTGATTTGAAACGGTTGTTTACTTCTCAGTTGTTGTTGGAAGTTGAATTTCTGTCGACATTAGCTAAGTTAACGGATTTGGCGATTTTGAAAACTACAGACCGCCTTTCACTTGCAAAAACCAAAGAGAGAGTACTAGTACCCCCATAATAATAAAATTCCAGAAATTCAGGAACCTACTTCTGAAGAATATGTCACACAATCATTGCAGATATACTACTTGTGTCAGCACATACAATTGATATACTCTTCACTTCATTAGTGATACAAATATTGAAATGTAATGCATGTTTCAGCCAATTTGCTCATTTTTCTCGGTTCAAGCTATTGCATATTTTCTTATTTTGATGATTTACATACATTCTACGAAATGGGATCGTTATACATTTAGCCATATCTTATGTTCTGGTAAACAAGTTTATATGGCCATATAATGGATGTCGGGAATGAGTCAAGCTGCTGGAATTTCAAAAACTAGGCATAAATTATATGAATCAGAAGAATACCTCATATTTATCGCAGATATATTTATGTCGATTTGTGAAGCTCATATATTGTTGAAGTATAAGAAGTTCATATACTGGTATTGGGGGGTAAGAATTTTGAGATGGTATGAAACACAGCAAAATTGCTAGTGTAACAAGAGCTATATTTGAAAAATACTCTAATTATTTATTTGACAGTTATTAATTTAATTAGTCACCATAATAAACAAGATCCGAAACTATAATCAATCATGCGTGCAGACATGTTCGCTTTTCTTGTACGCATGCGTACAGCTGATGTGCTATTTGTCACGCCCAGAAGGAACACGTCTATCAAGTATTATCCAATCAAAAACATTCATTAGGTTACACTCTTGTACCGCGAGTTTCAGTCTAACTGTCGATATAGTTCGGCCTAATCTCCAGAGTAAATTCGTCATAGTTCCAGCTCCAAATAATATAATATTCATATGTAAATATTATTGTTACCATGTGCTGGTTAAAGAATTGAGAGTAAACATATCATCATCAAATACGTCTCCTTACTCCGGAACTGCATTTACTCTGGAAGATTTATTTAACCATCATAAACGTTTCTCAGAGAAAGAGGTATTTGTCTTCCAACCAATCATAACGACATACCAAAAGTATACTGGACTCTCAAAATGATAAATCACCATGCAAAGCTAGATTCATAACTGGTTCTAGAAGCGGCGCCACCAAGCTTCTTTCAACCCTGTTGACGAGAGCCAGGAGTTAAAAGTATTTTGGGAAAGGTATTGCGCCACTTTTTCTAAAAACTCTGGCGTTGGATGCATGTGGATATTGAAAAACTCAAAATGTCTTACGGAAGAACTTGATGCTAACGGTCACATACCGTACAGACAGGTATCCACATGGGATTTCTCGACTCTCTATACTAGAATCCCTCATCAGGATCTTATTGGCCGTCTAAGTTCATTAATAGTATCTGTGTTCAAGAAAACTGATCGTAGATATATTAATGTCGGAAGCGATAAATCATTCTTTAGCTCTACTACATACAAGTGATATCATTCATGGGATGTTTCTTTGTTGATAGAGTTGCTTGAATTTCTCATTAAAAATATTTATGTGAAATTTGGCAACACAATATATCAACAGCATATAGGTATTCCAATGGGTACTAATTGTGCACCCCTGTTGGCTGACCTATATCTGTTCTCTTATGAATATGACTATATGGAGGCGCTTTCAAAAACCGATCCATTCAAATTACAACACATATAAGGGAAGCCCGTTCCTTCTCATTCACCAGACGCTATATAGACGATCTTCTCGCTGTGGATAATCGCTATATAAAAGACACAGTGAAGGATATATATCCACCTCCACTGGATTCGAAGAAAACTACCGATAGCCCTACATCATATTTAGACCTATATCTCTATAAAAATGAAGCGGGTCTTCTCTCTCGTCGACTTTATGAAAAAAGAGATGATTACAATTTCGGCATCGTAAACTATCCCTTTCTGGACAGTAATATTCCAGTGGGACCTGCATATGGCGTATACATATCTCGCCTAGTAGCATTTGCTAGATCCTGTGTTAAATGTGACGATTTTAATCAACGTCACAAAGCATTGTTGCAGAAACTTATAAAACAGGGCTATACCAACAAGCGCCTCCATTCAAAGTTTCTCAAATTCGGCGATACATATCGCATGCTCATAGCAAAATACGAACGTAGCGTGCAAGATCTATGGCGTTACGCTTCGTAACTTGTGTCTAATTCCGCTTAACCCCGGTTTAGGGCCGTATGAACCCATGTACTTCAAGATCTTCATGATGCTCATATGAGCAATCACAATGAAATCGTTAATGAGATACACCATTCTCTAGATGACGACTTTACAACGAATATTTTGGATTAAGAATACTGATCAGCGATACGGATTTGATATTTTTTGAACATCGTCATGTCTTGCCCGCATCATTGAAAACTGTTGGCCGCTTCTCCCTTGCAGGAAACTAGACTATGTTTATGTATACTATGATTGTCTGTTTGAATTTGGTGCTAATACTGTTATATGGAATAGGTCCTTGGATTATGGACGCAGATATTCTTTAATGGATGACGGTTGAATTATGAATGACTGACCAGACGCTTGTAATCGGAAACCGGATTGATCACACGTATATTTCTTTCGAGTTCGGCATCGAAAACCGCGTAGAGACGATGTGTTTACATATTACCTGAGCATGACCTATAAGCCATTCATCTGTAAGTAACTTTCTATTTCTATTATATATAATAAACCATATACTATATTACACCGTATCAGAATCTCGTCTTGGCACATGATCCAGTTTGTTGTAATCTGTATATTTTTGTGTTCCATTGTTACCAGAGCTTCCGTTTATTTTTCATCTTCCACTGCGTATCTGGGTATCTCTGTATCTCTGCTGGATATTGATTATAGAAAAATCTTCAGAAAGCTGGGCATAACCATCTTCATTTTATCCAGCCAATTTCTACATTTCCACTTCGAACTTCCCTTGATATATCTGGACCCCTTCAATGTTCAAATAACTTATAAATAGACACGGGACGCCACTGACCTCGAAAAGATTTGAAATTCGAAATGGGTCGCACAAGAGTGTTATTGATTGGCTGACCTAATTAGTGGGCACCATATTAGGAGGAAGGACGCCGCTAATAGAGGATGATGTCACTCAATGTGACTTCACTCACAATCGATGTGTACGTTCTGATTGGTTCTTCTGTCGTTAGCTGATGAAATTAACACCTCGGATTTTGAACGCTGAAGGGGTCAGATAGATCAAGGCAGGTTCGAAGTGGGAACGTAGAAATTGGCTGGATAAAATGAAGATGGGCATAACAGATTTGTTATTAGAGGGAGCTTCGTAACAGATTGGTAGCAGGGCGTGGTTTGTGACAAATAAAACGAGACTTGGAATACGGTTGTATAGGTTATTTGAGTTTATTATACGTTATCGAAGTTACGTGAAAGAAAACAAAGATGTTTCATAATAACGCTGTAAACGGAATTCCTCTCGCAAATGAACTTCAGACGGCGGTGGAAATATTAGGTCATGTTCGGTAAAACAAGTGAGTCAGGTAATTTAATACGTGATTCAAATGGTATGGAGATGAAAGACCTTCTGTCCGTATTTAGAGAAGGATTATCGACTATTTCTGCACACATTGTTAAACACAACCGGGCAGCGTTATCGGCTATTAGCGAGACTCAGTCTGGGCAAGATCCTCATTTTTCAACAGGAAATGGCGGAATCCCTGCTTTTAAAGCGTTTTCAGGAAAATCAGATAGTGATTTTCATAAATTTTCTCCCATTTTCAGTCAGATTCAGATTTTCATAGTTGGACAATGGAACAAAAAGGCTAAGGTCTTCCCTTTATATTTAACTGATTCTGCTGAAAGTTTTTATGATGTTCTCTCTGTTCAAGTTAAGGACGATTTATCTCTGATTAAATCCGCGTTCGAAGATAGATTTGGCAATCCCATGTTAAAATGGGTGCAGCGATTTTTGCACGAAAGCAGCTTCTAAATGAACCTTTACAGAAATATATTACGGATTTATTCGAACTTTGCAGAAAGGCCCACCTATCTGAATCAGAAATTTTGTCATTGTTCATGAATGGACTTCAACCGACTCTTAGATCTCATGTTATCTTCCTAAGACCTACTAGATTCGATGATGCTCTAAGTAAATGTCGTTTGGCTGACGTCGTGTTTAGCGACTCCAGTAGGGTAGTAACTGGTCAAAAATTTGCTCAAAATGAAAATATATTCAAAATGATTCAAAATGGCGGTAATTTGAAAGAAAAACTAAACACCCGACTGTTTGCCTATCTGTTTTTTTCTGTACGTGTATTGGTCAAGTTAAATTTTCTCCAGAGAGACGTGATTCGCGACCCTTCCTGTTATTGTACAAAAATCCAAGCTAGAAATTGTAGTTTCCAAGCAAGAAATTTACATCCATTTTGTCAACGAGTACCTCCACCACATTTAAGCGGCTGGATGTCCATTATGGAGACGAACATAATGGGCATGATAATTCAACACGCAGAAAGAGAAAGCATACTAGGCGTCAAAATAGGAAACTTTCAAGCGATGAGCAGGTAGATTCCGAATCAACGGCTCTGTTGTCCATTCTTTATCCGCGTTGTGCAAGAAGAAGTGCGCCTTTCACTAAGTCAGCATTGTCACTAAGCAAAAATCTTCGAAATTTAGAAATAAAAAAACAACATTCAAAATGTCTCATACTCTGGAAATCTCTCAGACTACATTCGAGCTACCTGCAAATTGTGTCGGTGCGATAGTAAGCCTGAGTGACGTAAATGAGAACAAAGGTAATGGAGTACGTTTCAGAGAACATTAACCGTCTGGGTAAGTCAATAGAGTTGCATGGTCAAGATAGTTCTATTCCTTTCACCAGTTTTAATGGCGACAGCAACACATCTGAAGAAAGGCATACCGAAGCCCTGTAAGGTGAATTGCCAATTGACAGTACTGGTTTGACGCTAAGTAATCCTAGGATAATCGAGAAAATGAACGGAAATAACACAAAAGAGCAATCAAATTTGTATACAGAAACTCCAAATATGTATTCACAAAGAGATACTGACAACAATGCCTTTCACCAAACGTTTGTATTGACAGGAATTAACTTTTTCCTGTTTTTGCTGTAGAAACTTCAGGCGGTGACTCAACAGACAATAGTAGAGAAATCCCGCTCAGGAAACAAACATTTGTCGGAAAATACGTTCAATTAACGCGTCTAGCATTGTTTTCATTCTGACAATGGTGTTATCCTTTATTTTCCCTTCGTTTACATGGTTCTATTTGTTCAGACTTCTTTGTGGGGGAGTTATACATTATATTTGTTGATTTCAAGGTTTAGTGCTGTGCTGGAGTCTAACGTCAGACTACGATCGAACAGAGAAAGCACCTCTAGACAAAACGAGAAATCCGAACCAAATTCGCAGTAATTGATCAGGCGAACTTTATAGAAACTTTGTACATTTAGTATTATATCCGGTGTTGTGATTTCGCATAACATTGGTGTGATTTTGAAAATATATTATTTGTTTTGTATCTGACGCAATCCATAATGGTTTCTGATAATTCCTAGAGACTAATTTGCTAAGCATGAACCGATTTCAGAAATATTATAATCTAAACCGTAAAATCTGTGATTTAGGATGATATGCAAATGAAATTAGGTTAATGAGCTAACTTTATATTGGAATGAATTGTATTCTCAGATTTAATCTCACTGAAACGTATAGTTGCTAATGCTAATTAACAGCATTATATTTTTCACTCATTTCAATTAATATAGTTCCCAGTATCACATATTGTTATTTGTTGCAGATTTGTAGTTTGTACCGGTAATATTAATCATGTTTCTCGAGTTCTATTTTCAGATCAGATGTTACAAGCGACCTGCAAGTGTTTCCATATTAGCTCAATGTCGCAGCTTATTGGTTCTGTTTTGTTGTCATGATTGTCTAGCTTAAACTTCTTCCATTTTTAAGATATATCTTTTGGAGATTATGTGTTCCTTCATTATTCGTATTAATAGCAAGCCTCCAGTCATATCAAGCCCGTATTGAAGTTTCATGCTTTATTTTTATCTGTTTGAATATTAAGAACTTAGTAAGGTTAATTAATGTTCGTTCCCTGTCTCGATTGTGCAATTAAGTTTTCAGATTTAAAGGCTTATAGTAGTATATAAACAGCAAATTGGGCCCCATTGACCTACTTATTTGTTCCCCCGGGTAAAATTTGAGGAGGAACTTGATCACGTGACAATCATGTGATCGTTGGGGGGAAACTACCTCCAACACAGAAGAGTTCCAATCTAGGGGGAGGTAACTCTGGGTCACTATAGCTCCGACAAAGGGCCCCTGGGCGTGTATTCTTCCGCGGTGATGCGGTCTGGCGGTGATGCGGTCGCGGAAGAAAGCTTCCACGGAGAAAAAGTAGTCCCTAGATAAAATGGTCCGATGGGGTCGAGTGAGGTATCAAAGTGAAGCATTCGTGAAGGGGCATCTAATGGGCTGGGTGTGGGGCTGAAATATCGGCATTCTGCGCATGCGCGGTGGCCAAAGGGTATGGAAATAGACGTTTTGGAGCTAGGGGAGCCCCTAATGGTCCAATGGGGTCATATGAGGTATCAATGTGAAGCATTCGTGAAGGGGCATCTGACTGGACTAGCGACTCGGGCGTTGTCACCATTCTGCGCATGCGCAGACAGGGAATTGTGGGAAAAGGGTATGGAAATAGACGTTTTGGGATCTAGGGGAGCCCCTAATGGGCCGATGGAGTTGTATGAGGTATCAAAGTGAAGCCTATGTGAAGGGGCATCCAGTCATGGGTGGGTGCATGTAACATTTTTCCTGAAAAAAAAACGGAACACGGACTTTATCGAAAAATCCTGGAAAATGCCTATATGGGGTATGGGGGGTATATAGGTCGCCGGGCTTAACGGGGCTTGCCTATCAATAGAGTTATCTCCCCCTAGTTCCAGGGTGGGTGTATGTAAAAAATTTTCTGAAAAAATAAGGAACACGGACTTTATCCTAAATTACGGGAAAATGCTTATATGGGGTATGGGGGTATAGGACCATCCTGGGAAACCTACTTCTCGACATTTGCGGTATAGGTTGTGGGGTCTCGTTTTCTTAGTCTCGTCATTTAGAACATGATAGGAAGTGTCCCGGAGCGAAACGGTGAATTTTTTGAAAAAAGTCACCGAGACCCATATAGACCCATATACTGGGATATAAGCCCAATGTATGTATAAATCCATACGGGGTGGACATGTTGGAGTCTAGGTGAGTCCCTGGTGGTCCAATGGTGTCGTATGAGGTCTTATTTTGAAGCTCTCATGCAGGAACACTTGACTGCACTAATGGTTCGTACGTTGTCAATACTCTGCGCATGCGCAGCCTGGCCGTAGTATAGAAAGCAGGCATTTTGGGTGTGTGTGTGGGTGTGTTTGGATTAGAGATGGGCTATTCACGGTTCGAATGGGTCGTGTGAGGTATCGATGTGAAGCCTATGTGAGGGAGTATCCGACGGGGTGGGTGTAATGTGGAACTGACGTCATGCTGCGCATGCGCAGTAGCCAAAGTGTATGGAAATAGATGTTTTTGTGGGCTAGGCGAGCCCCTCATGGGTCATGTCGGGTCAAAAGGTCAAAGGTCACATCCAGGTCAAACGGTCCAAGGTCTCCCTTTCGGCAAGGTTCGGAGGGGGCAATGTTGCGGCATCGATAGTCAGAGCTTGAACCCCAAAAGGGGATTGTAAATTAACCTGGGAAAGATGGGCAGTTCCATTTGGACCAATCAGCGGTCGGGAAAAAGAACCAATCAGCGGTCGAGAAAAAGAATCAATCAGCGGTCGAACAATCAGACAATCGAATTGGGGTATTCACGGTGTGCTTTCGCTCACGTCTGCGCCTACATCCGGGTACTGAGATGCTTTCGCCTACGTCCGCGCCTACATCCGGGTTCTTGTACATCCGGGTAATGTTCTCTGGACATGGATGGGTTACCTTTGGCTCCATTCTAGGCCACTGATTGGCTAATACGGTGTTCAAAGCCAGTTTCATGCATTATGCTCATATAACTTAGTAATAAACTTAATCTATACGTGTTGGACGAGTCTTCACTCACCGTCTTCCTTTACACACACCTCAATGAAATGCCCGCTCCAAACCTAGACCAAAACACGTACTTGGTCTGTGGGCTGATTTCATTGGCTCTCTATTTCACTATAGTGCTCTTGCATTCTAACATTGATGGGTTACATTTTGGCCCCATCCTACACCACTGATTTCAGTTTGACTGACTCTCCACATTGGACATTTATGCATTATGAATAATACAGGGGTTTTTTTGGTGAGATCTCATTTTGTTTTTTATTCAGTAACAACAACAACGTGAGAACAACCACGTGAAAACTGAAGCCCAGAACAGGGGGCTTGTACAAACAACAACAAGGATGACACTTGAGAGAACAACAACAACAAGAAGTTATTTTCATATAGTTTATTTTCCCCAATGTTACATCATACCAACGCTGGGGGAGCCGCGTTGGGTATGTTTACAACTCCAAAAGACACTTGCCCAATCAGAGGCCACCATTTGCATCTGTCATATTCGTTCCTGTCCGTTAGATGTATTCCTGTCCAATCAGAAGTCGCCATTTCAAAATGTTACACCTTTGCTCGGTGTGACCTAAGCGTCGTCGGGCAGGCCTGGATATTCTTCGGGCAGCATGTCCTGAAACAGTTGTTTGCGCATTCTGATCGCATTTTCCAGAGCCTCGGTGGGTGGTAGCCCCATAGCCTCTTCCAAGTGACGCTTGGTCTTTCATTTCAAGCGGTAGTAAGGTATACTGTTCATAGATCGCCATGGCTGTTTTCCTGATGCGAGGGCGCATTTGGGTGTATGCCTGTTGTAAATTATCCTCTCTGGCGTCCTCGATCGCTGCAGCGTAAGTATTGATAGCTGCTGTCACAATACGATCCCAGAAGGTATGTTCTGCCTCACTTTCCACGGATGTAGGCTGACTATCTGAGGTCAAGCTCTCTGTATCACTAGATGGACTCTCAGCAATCTCTGTTTCGGTATCAGTCGATACACTCTCAGCAGTCTCTGTATCAGCATCCGCCTCAACGGACTCCTCGGAGTCTTCAATCCCGTGTATATTTTTCTGGTGTCGCATCATATCGTAATGCCTGGTGAACGTGCGTTCGCACTCAGAGCAAGTATATGCCATGTTCACGGTTGAACGTCGACTGTGCGTGTTTTTGGAAATACGCTTGCTTTTATAGACAGTAACGCCCATCAACGCTCGTTGTTACGCTTTAACGCCCATCAACGCCCGTTGTTACGCTTTAACGCCCATCTCAACGCCATAACGTCCGTCTCAACGCCCGTCTCCATACATGTCTCAACGCGTTATGCAATGTCCATCATCACTGGACGTTGATGTTGGAGGTTGAAGAATAAAATTTCCCGTCTCCAGCTGGGTCTCCATAAAGGTTTGAAATGCCTCATGCAAGGTCAGCAGATTCTGGGCACGGGTAGTTGTGTTGGTATCCTCGTCGGATATTATCTGTTTCTTATGCAGCAGAAGACATACGCGTGTCACCCATTGGATGTCATCTATGAGCGTGGTAAGATGTGAAGGCATACGTTGGTGCTGAACGGTGACTCCACCTTGCGCTGTATCAATAATAGCATCGACATCGGCTTGACGTAAGGCTTCGGCTATGAGTGAGTGAGTGAGTAAGTGAGTGAGTGAGTGAGTGAGTAAGTGAGTGAGTGAATGTGTGAGTGAGTGAGTGAGTGAGTGAGGCGTGCAAAACGCCTGTGAGGCGTCCCCAACGCCCGTCTTAACGCATGGACGCACTAACGACGTTGAGTGAGTGAGTGAGTGAGTGAGTGGTCATATAAGGTCGTTTGTACACCATTAGCCTCAGTCTGTATCCATCATTTGACCGGGTACCATGTCGAGTACATGTCCGTTCTGTCAAAAGACACTCTCTCGTCGCGACAATATGCTCAGACATATGCGTCTAACGCATGGACAAGAGACACCACCAAGTCCCGCTATAGGTCCACCAAGTGGCGTAGAACATCCCTATACGATGACGGTGAGCGGCCCTACGGGGTGTGGAAAGACGTCCTGGGTGATGAAGTTTCTAGAGGAAGGTGTGGCAATCCCAGCTCCGACACGTGTTGTTTGATGTTATAGCCAGTGGCAGCCCGCCTACGAAACTACGCGATTACAGAATGTGAGCTTTGTCCCAGGAATTCCTCACGACATAGACGAACCCTATTACTTCGATTCCGAGCAGACCAACGTGGTAGTGCTCAATGATCTGATGAGTGCGGCCAAGGACAATTCGAAAATCGCCGACCTATTCACCAAAGGGTCCCATCATCGCAATCTGTCCGTCATCTGTTTGACTCAGAATCTCTTTCCTCAAGGGAAGGCGTCCAGAGATATTGCCTTGAACTGCCAATACTTTGTGTTGTTCTCCAATCCCATTGACAGAGCACAGATCCGTGTGTTTGGTAGTCGAATTTATCCTCAGAACATCGACCATTTCATGCAGGCGTTTCAAGCAGCGACAAGTCGTCCGTACGGCTACCTGTTCGTAGATTTAAAAGCCCATACCCCGGAAGATCGTCGGCTGACGACCCACCTGTTACCCGGTGAGGCATCAGCACAGCCCCTACACTATCCACCGAGTCCACATCTGGTAGGGCAGCAGCAGCAACCCACCCCCATACAGCGTGTCCCCTTCATACCATCAGTCCCGGAATATCACGCAACCGTGAAGGACCAACCCGAGGTTGAAGAACATAATGTGAACTCGAGGCTATGGAAGGATTTGTTCAAAGAAAGTATGGACGCCGAGCTGGGCGAGATGTTGGAGGCCACAGGAAACAAGTTTCAACGCAAAGGGTATTCGAAAGAGAGGAAGCTGCAATTTTAGCCCATAACAGATTGGCACCCAGACTACGACGGGCTTTACGTCAGCGGTATGTCGACCTCGTGACCCATATGAAATTGTTGGATAAGGACCCAGTCCATATGGAAATTGAAAGAACAGCGTCGATGTTGAAAACCTCGGGCATGGACTACCCGTGCCCAGAATCTGCTGACCCTGCATGAGGCATTTCAAACCTTTATGGAGACCCAGCTGGAGACGGTAAATTATCTTCTTCAACCTCCAACATCAACGTCCAGTGATGATGGACATTGCATAACGCGTTGAGACATGTATGGAGACGGGCGTTGAGACGGAAGTTATGGCGTTGAGATGGGCGTTAAAGCGTAACAACGGGCGTTGATGGGCGTTACTGTCTATAAAAGCAAGCGTATTTCCAAAAACACGCACAGTCGACGTTCAACCGTGAACATGGCATATACTTGCTCTGAGTGCGAACGCACTTCACCAGGCATTACGATATGATGCGACACCAGAAAAATATACATGGGATTGAAGACTCCGAGGAGTCCGTTGAGGCGGATGCTGATACAGAGACTGCTGAGAGTGTATCGACTGATACCGAAACAGAGATTGCTGAGAGTCCATCTAGTGATACAGAGAGCTTGACCTCAGATAGTCAACCTACATCCGTGGAAAGTGAGACAGAACCTACCTTCTGGGATCGTATTTTGACAGCAGCTATCAATACTTACGCTGCAGCGATCGAGGACGCCGGAGAGGATAATTTACAACAGGCATACACCCAAATGCGCCCTCGCATCAGGAAAACAGCCATGGCGATCTATGAACAGTATACCTTACTACCGCTTGAATGAAAGGCGACCCCACGCACAGGTCCATCATGAAGACCAAGCGTCACTTGGAAGAGGCTATGGGGCTACCACCCACCGAGGCTCTGGAAAATGCGATCAGAATGCGCAAACAACTGTTTCAGGACATGCTGCCCGAAAAATATCCAGGCCTGCCCGACGACGCTTAGGTCACACCGAGCAAAGATGGAACATTTTGAAATGGCGACTTCTGATTGGACAGGAATACATCTAACGGACAGGAACGAATATGACAGATGCAAATGGTGGCCTCTGATTGGGCAAGAGTCTTTTTGAGTTGTAAACATACCCAACGCGGCTCCCCCAGCGTTAGTATGATGTAACATTGGGGAAAATAAACTATATGAAAATAACTTCTTGTTGTTGTTGTTCTCTCAAGTGTCATCCTTGTTGCTGTTTGTACAAGCCCCCTGTTCTGGGCTTCAGTTTTCACGTGGTTGTTCTCACGTTGTTGTTGTTACTGAATAAAAAACAAAATGAGATCTCACCCAAAAAACCCTGTCTTATTCATAATGCATAAATGCCCAATGTGGAGATTCAGTCAAACTGAAATCAGTGGTGTAGGATGGGGCCAAAATGTAACCCATCAATGTTAGAATGCAAGAGCACTATAGTAAAATAGAGAGCCAATGAAATCAGCCCACAGACCAAGTACGTGTTTTGGTCTAGGTTTGGAGCGGGCATTTCATTGAGATGCGTGTAAAGGAAGACGGCGAGTGAAGACTCGTCCAACACGTATAGATTAAGTTTATTACTATAAGTTATATGAGCATAATGCATGAAACTGGCTTTGAACACCGTATTAGCCAATCAGTGGCTTAGAATGGAGCCAAAGGTAACCCATCCATGTCCAGAGAACATTACCCGGGTGTACATGAACCCGGTTGTAGGCGCGGACGTAGGCGAAAGCATCTCAGTACCCGGATGTAGGCGCAGACGTGAGCGAAAGCACACCATGAATACCCCAATTCGATTGGCTGATTGTTCGACCGCTGATTGGTTCTTTTTCTCGACCGCTGATTGGTTCTTTTTCCCGACCGCTGATTGGTCCAAATGGAACTGCCCATCTTTCCCAGGTTAATTTACAATCCCCTTTTGGGGTTCAAGCTCTGACTATCGATGCCGCAACATTGCCCCCTCCGAACCTTGCCGAAAGGGAGACCTTGGACCGTTTGACCTGGATGTGACCTTTGACCTTTTGACCCGACATGACCCATGAGGGCCTCGCCTAGCCCACAAAAACGTCTATTTCCATACACTTTGGCTACTGCGCATGCGCAGCATGACGTCAGCTCCACATTACACCCACCCCGTCGGATACTCCCTCACATAGGCTTCACATGGATACCTCACTCGATCCCATAGACCCAATAGGGGCCTACCTAAACCCAAACACACCCACACACACCCCCAAAAATGCCTGCTTTCTATACTACGGCCAGGCTGTGCATGCGCAGAGTTTTGACAACGTACGAACCATTAGTGTAGTCAAGTGCTCCTGCATGAGAGCTTCAAAATAAGACCTCATACGACACCATTGGACTACCAGGGACTCACCTAGACTCCAACATGTCCACCCCGTATGGATTTATACATACGTTGGGCTTATATCCCAGTATATGGGTCTATATGGGTCTATATGGGTCTTGGTGACTTTTTTCAAAAATTTCACCGTTTCGCTCCGGGACATTTCCTATCGTGTTCTAAATGACGAGACTAAGAAAACAAATCGAAACAACCCTACCGCAAATGTATAGAAGTAGGTTTCCCAGTAGGACAAACATTGGTCCTATACCCCAGTATGGGGCTATATGGGTCTATATGGGTCTCGGTGACTTTTTTCAAAAATTTCACCGTTTCGCTCCGTGACACTTCCTATCATGTTTGTCTTGACGAGACTAAGAAAACGAGACCCCACAACCTGTCGAGAAGTAGGTTTCCCAGGATGGTCCTATACCCCCCCCCATACCCCATATAGGCATTTTCCCGTAATTTAGGATAAAGTCAGTGTTCCGTATTTTTTCAGGAAAAATTTTACATACACCCACCCTGGAACTAGGGGGAGATAACTCTATTGATAGGCAAGCCCCGTTAAGCCCGGCGACCTATATACCCCCCATACCCCATATAGGCATTTTCCCAGATTTTTCGATAAAGTCCGTGTTTCGTTTTTTTTTTTTTTTCAGTAAAAATTTTACATGCACCCACCCACGACTGGATGCCCCTTCACATAGGCTTCACATGGATACCTCATACAACTCCATCGGCCCATTAGGGGCTCCCCTAGATCCCAAAACGTCTATTTCCATACCCTTTGGCCACCGCGCATGCGCAGAATGACCCTATTTCAACCCCACACCCAGCCCATCAGATGCCCCCTCACATAGGCTTCACATTGATACCTCATATGACCCCATCGGCCCATTAGGGGCTCCCCTAGCTCCAAAACGGCTATTTCCATACCCTTTGGCCGCCGCGCATGCGCAGAATGCCGATATTTCAACCCCACACCCAGCCCATCAGATGCCCCTTCACGAATGCTTCACTTTGATACCTCATACGCCTCCATCGGCCCATGAGGGGCTCCCCTAGCTCCAAAACGGCTATTTTCACACCCTTTGGCCACCGCGCATGCGCAGAATGCCGATATTTCAACCCCACACCCAGCCCATCAGATGCCCCTTCACGAATGCTTCACTTTGATACCTCACTCGACCCAATCGGACCATTTTATCTAGGGACTACTTTTTCTCCGCGGAAGCTTTTTCCCGCGACCGCATCACCGCCAGGGCCGCATCACCGCGGAGGAATACATTCCCTGCAACAATTGGAACTCTCCTGTGTTGGAGGTAGCTTTTTGGTCATTCTGCCGGAACTATAGTGCACTTGACCTCTCCTCCTCAAATCCTCCCCAAATGACCTCTACATCCGGGTGAAAGTTGACTCGAAAAGCATGCTATATACTACTCACAATAGATGTAGAACACATTCCTACAGGACGGTATAAAAGTGGATAGTTGGAGATTTCAAATTAGAATGTAACACCTTGTCGCACTTAAGACTGTAAAACCTTGTCTCCTGTTACTATAGGCGAAGTCCGCAAATGTATGTTGAACTATATCTTCAGACTTTCGACTTGTCTTGTTCTCCGCTTTAAGTCCACAGAAAACCACTGTCCGAGCCGGAGTTTTTATATAGAGGGTTTACGTTATTTCCCCCGAAACTGTCGACGCCCCATACAAGCCAACTTTCCGCCGGCATCCGCAAAGTTACAACCCGTGTTCTTTGTCACTATCCGAAAACAGCTACTAATATATTGCCTGTGTGTATTTGCATCTTAGCAATGTACCACTTTCTCGATTTGGAATTCACATCCCAAGAGATACGTCGTTTATACGTGGTTTACAGAAAAACGACCGCGAGTCAACGAAACATGTCATACACAATAACGTTGTTCCACGCTAAGACATGATCCGACGAGCCGGTATTGACGTTATAATATAATCACATTATAAGATGTTCTCACCATCATCCGAAAAAGGCTCTATAGTTCCCGGGAGTAATTTCTCGACGTCACATGCGCTTGTGTACAGAATTCTCCTTGACTTCGGAGATTTTGAAGTCTAATTCTTTCTGCAGGTATCTCTCCGTATTTTTTATTTTCTCGTGAAGATCGCCCCGGTGCAGTTCGTTTCTCATTCGGACTTGTTTCAAATAGAGATCCGCCAACTTTTGCGCGATCTCTGAGTGCGGGGACGTATAGCCTGTCTGGAATTCGATTATAGTTCTTCTGATTTTTGTTCTGTGATGTCACTGCGCATGTCGACGGCTTTGTTCCTCGCGATGTCCCAAAAGGCAATCTTAATAAATTAATATCCTATCAATGCTCCCCAAACGTACATGTCGCTATACAGGATGGATCTTACGTATTTCAATTGAATTTGGTGTTCTGAGCGCCCATACCATGGATATTTAATAGCATTATGACATCAGGGTCGCATCTGGACTCATTCATTTGCAGTCGTGGAGGAGAGATAGGTTCACTGTGTCCATTTACCCCATTGTTTACACCAAAGATCAGTCCATATATATACATGAAAAGACACCCAGACAGCGAGCCGGCTTGTTCGGCTGAGCCAGCCAACAATTCGTTATCATCAATGTTCCCCTCAAAACACTATGAAGCGTTCTCGGGATTGGTTAACACGCGAGTGACTGCAAGCCTGTTAGATCCTACAAGCGACATATCCAAATGGGGAGCAGATAGGATTTAATTTTAATTAGATTGCCCAAAAGGTGATCTAATCTCCGTCCTCATCCTTGTCTTCATCACTGTCCAGGTCGTCATCATCGGCATCATCAACTTCATCTTCGTCGATGGGCTGGTCGCTGGAAACGTCATCCAGTACACCCAAGTCTCTCGTAGCATATTGTATGAACAAGGAACTCTCTACGCGCTAAAGTAGGTTTGATTCTGTCGAATAACGGCTATCGCGAGCCCGATGAGTATTTATTCTCAATTCCTTTAGAACACGTCTTTCTATTGAGCGCTGGCTGTAGCGTACGTGCCCTTCCGCCTTGTATTCGGAGTTTTCAACACGGAGGCTTTTTGTTCGATATTCATATGGAATGGTCGTTGACCAGAGTTGTAAATGCTCGCAACGTAAAGATCGTTGCAGTTGAGAGGCTAATGCATTATGCGTCAGGATTCCTGATGTTTTACTATAATATTGTAACGAATTTTGCGTGTGTGTGATTGGTGGATTTATCTAGATTCCATTTATCGCTGCCACCAGTGACGTAAGGTGTCACCACCATCGTCCAAAGTAACATCTATGACTACCCTCCAATAGGCATACTGAAACTAGCCCTCTCATAGGCTTAAAACAGCACTAGCCCTCTGATAGGCTTAACCCTAGCCCTCTCATAGGCTTAAAACAACACTAGCCCTCTCATAGGCCTACTGAAATCAGTCATCTCAAGTTCATCTGGGTAACGTCTATCACCAGTCATCCCCCGAAGGCGTTCGTTACATGAGTTCGCCTCTTTTCACCAGATACTCGTGGTATATCGAGCTGGTAAGGAGGTCTTCTATCATCTCAGATGACCCGCCAGAGGTTATATGAGTGGAGCATCATGGGAAGTGTTTCATGCATACTAATCCCAGGTATACAATAAGTATCCTGGTATGTTTCACGGCACCTCTTAGGTAGTTTCCACATTTCGATAGATAATCAAATACATACGTAGATAACCTTAAGGATACTTCGAATACCAAATTTCCATAGATGTGACTATGTTTTCATGGTATCCCTAAGGATATCTTGGCTTAGACAAGAAGGAATGAGACAACACAGATATTTCAAGTTCAACAAATAACAAAACTGTATTCTGTATAAAGGTTTCAGGATATATATACAAGGATATCTGATCAATTTTAAGCTTTTAAGGATATATCAGGATATCATAAGGACAAATAAGGATATATCAGGATACATCAGGATACATCAGGATATACCAGGATATCATTAGGATATATATCCTTGGCTCACAGGATATACACAGGATACTTTATCTTTATGTTTAACTTCAGGATATATATCAGGATATCATAAGGACATATCAGGATATCATCAGGATACATCAGGATATACCAGGATATCATCAGGATACATCAGGATACATCAGGATATATATCCTTGGCTCATAGGATATATCTATCCAACTCACACAATATACATTTATCTTTAGTTTGAGGACATAACAGGATATCAGAAGGATATCCGACACACAGTCGCAGGGTATAAACTATAATAGCCGATCGCTATAGTCATGGCTGGTATCCTAATTATTATATACGCGACGGATATATGGAGGATATCCTAAGGACATACGAAATATGTATTCAGG
This sequence comes from Hanleya hanleyi, assembly GCA_036873755.1. NCBI lineage: Eukaryota > Metazoa > Mollusca > Polyplacophora > Lepidopleurida > Hanleyidae > Hanleya > Hanleya hanleyi. The sequence continues at coordinate 8,533 of JAVTVY010029110.1, read as the reverse complement.
ATATCCTCAGGATATACAACAGTCGGTAAATCACGATATCACCGGTATGAATGGCCGAATAGGATATCAAGGATATGTCGCCGTATATCCTTAATCGAGGCTAATAAACCACCCGTAGCTCCCAGTAGGAAATATATTCCTCACTACGGTGTCTTCTGTGTAGGATATTGATCTGCGAGTGATAATTCTATTTTCCCCCACCCAAAGGATATATCTGCTGCCCCAAGTCACCAGTGATACATGTATCCAGGTCCGGAGGATATATATCCTATTCCCCATGAAAAGGAAAGGTCATGTGCCACCCAGTACACCTACGAGGGAATTGCACCTCCCCGCAGTGTCTTCTATGGTGCTGGCTCCATATCAAAGGGTCCACTCCGAGTGTCCTTCTCATTAGTTGCAGGATACATATATTTTGGACACACATCACTAGTATCCTACAGAGCACACATACCCCAGGAAACACCAGTGTCAATGGCAATAAAGGTCTGGCTATACCTATGCAGCTATATAGGATATCTGTAGGATATATATCCTATTCCCCATGGAAAGGAAAGGTCCTGTGCCACCCGGTACACCTACGAGGGAATTGCACCTCCCCGCAGTGTCTTCTATGGTGCTGGTTCCATATCAAAGGGTCCACTCCGAGTGTCCTTCTCATTAGTTGTAGGATACATATATTTACTGCCAATGACACCGGTATATCCTATATTATATTTCCCTCACATTTCTGCTATTTAAGGATATATGTAGATATATATCCTTCAGGATACATATCATAGTACAGGATATATATCCTTCAGGGCATATCCTACAGGATACTATTTCACTAGTATCCTGAATGGATCATCTCAGTAAGGGTATATCCTAGGAAGGATATCATCTTTATTGGTCATCTAAAGTAGTCATCTCCCGCCAATGGTAAATAGGCGACCTACCTTGTACACGACAAGGGACAAAATGCGAAGAACCTCTTCTATCTTCCCGTTTATATAGCCCGCCAAGGGTAAAACCACGTGTCTACAATACCTACGCTGATTGGCTGGGCCACCGAAAGCTGTCTGCAGCCGATCAAGCCATGATTATAGTATCCGCAAAAACGTAATAAACTCACCAAATTTCCCCGAAACACTACTAAATTTCTACTGAAATATTCACCTAGATACCCATAGAAATTAATTCTGAAGTTTTTATACAGGTTACTGTCCAAATTTAAAGTCCAAAGTACGTCGGAGCGTCTAGAATGTAGCTTCGCAACATGGTCTCGTCAGGAGACAAGCATGATAAAAATTCACGGAATAAATGCATCTACCAGGCAATGAGGGAATTACCACAAGCTAACAAGCATTTACTAGGTAAGCTGGCATTTAGTTCAATCAGATACCATACTATTTTAAACAATTTAGCCATTGAAAACACTAAATCTGGTCAAAAATAGAGGCACATGGCAGTGCGATAACGCATTACATGCTGGTACAAAACAGACATGTGACACGGACTATAATAAACCTGTAAAACTTATGTACAACATTCAAATAAACATTTAGCAATCAGACAATTTCTCCACACTATCCCCTCCCAGCTTTTGTGCGTCCCGCACAAACTACAGAATATCACTTCTGACACCATATACATACCTGAACAAGAAGTGATAGCTTAATGGTATCAACAATAACATTTCTCATATAACAAGGTCATATCACAGCTGAAATAAACATGAAATCTGATCAAGTAAAGTCATTAACTTTGCTGCAAATAAAGTCATAACTGGAATGAGGTAAATCATAGTGTCACAGAGTTCAATAAAGAGCACCAATCCAAAAAGGATCATTTAACCAAGTAGCATAGTCATCAACACAGAAATATCACAGAAACTGTCAGTTCCACAACATACACTGGTCCTGATAAGGACCCTAGTAACAGTGTATCTTGTGCAGCAAGAGTTCGAAGGATAACGTAACAAATGATATATAGTTGATCCGAAGGAACACAAAGGTAATCCACTCTGGGTCGTACACAGAGTACCGGTAAAGTAAATCCAAATGAAGACGTCTTTGGTAAATCCAACATTCAGGAAACACATCAACACTGCCGAAATGACATTCAGACACAGTTAAATCACATATTAAATGCAGATGAAGGCATCTCAGGTAAATCCATGGGGGAACAATGATACAAATACTACCAACTAGAACAATTAAATTTGTGTCTTTACAAGCGTCTAGTCCGTCATTCATAATCCAGCCGTCGTCCATTAGAGAATATCCGCGTCCATAATCCAAAGACCTATTCCATTTCCATATAACAGTATTAGTCCGAAAGGAGGAGGTCCATTATATTTTCCAATGGTAGTCCATGTGATTCCCGGTACCATGGCAGACATCACAGTTGAGGTCTGTGCAAAGCCAGATGCCCTGCCTTGACTGAGTTCCCTCCTCAGTAGTTCTCACCTGTTCCGGAACCATCTGGTCAACATGACTTCCTACTGCAGATGAACTCAAAGTGCCTATCGGCTGGGCCACGGTACAGTCATCAGTTTGACTGGCAATGGGTCTTGTTGGTTTCCTGTAAACCTCTGTCTGCGTAGACAGGGATGAGCTTTTAACCAATTTGGTGTCAGTTTGGGTGTGGATGGTGGTCGTCTTCACGATGCCTGTTTCCTCTGTCTGTGTATGGTTTTCATAACGGGGCATACGATGGGTGTCCCTGGTGACATCTTCATACACTGTTATCCCATTTGGGTATATTATTGTCCGATGGACCCTCTCCATACAAGGGTATGGTGGTGGCTGAAATGCCCTTCTCACAGGCAAAGCAGCTGGGAGAGTAACAGCATCATCCCCCACGCCCAGGACAGTCGGTACACCTGATGGTAAGGGACCACTCATAAGCTCGGGCAGGGAATAGAGACGGACTGGGTCGGGGTTCTGTTCTGGATCATGAATAATGTCAGTGTGTTCTGCAGCAGAACTCGCATCTGAGATGAAACTGTAGGCAGGTGATTGAATACGACTGCCTTTCTTTTTACTGCTGGTCAGGTTGAGGGGAACATCAGCGACTTCTTTCATCTCTACTATCCTTGGTGGTGGCGTTGGATGTAAGGGAGAGAGGGGTGGTGGAAGACTGCCTGACATGTCGCGGATGGCCATCTGTACCTCACAGGGGATGGGGATGATCGGAGGCAGGTCTACAGTCACCTCGGGATCTACCAGACGCAGCTCACTTCCTCTGGTGACTTGGGCCTTGTCCTCCCTGCGTATCTTCCCATGGTAGCGCTTAATATGATCTTTTAGGTTATCCTTGCGGGAATACACCCGGTCACACTGATTGCAGGAATGTTTGGCTGCATTCTGAGTACATGAAGCTCGATGTCGGTAGTAGTTGGAGCGTTGTGTGTAGGTGGCATTACACGTCTCACATTTGAACAACATATTGAATCTGAAAATATACAAAAGAAACATGCGAGATAAGGCATTGCCAGATCGCTACCTACAATTCCCTCACTGGACCCTCTCTGTTAACTTCCCCAAAGAGCTGCCTCGATACTCAATTCAGCCATCGTACCGGTTTCTTCACGGTTCGCCCGGAGCGAGTGCGCTTTTCTGCACATAGATCCTCGCTATTCTCGTCATCGCGAGCATGCGCATAGTCATCTCGGCCACGTTCCGTCAGACAATGTTCGCATTTCATGTCGACCTGTACCGCTTTGTTGAGATTACCAGTCTCGATGTCCCACTTCACGAACTTCGTTCCCCGATAAAGCTTCAAACGATTGAAGTGGACTACCTTTGGCCTGGCTTTTGGACTTCTCTGAATTCGGTATACTGTATCATCCAGACTGCTGAGAACCAAGTATGAACCTTCCCAAAAACACGACAGCTTTGGAGATAAGCCAACCTTGCGTACCGGGTTATGCAACCACACTGCATCACCTGGAGTGAAAGGTCTACCGAATTTGCATCGATCATAATTTCTCTTCTGGATCACCTGTTTCGCCTTGGAATGACTCCTTGCCCTTTCGTAGGCAACTTCTAAGCGTTCCCTCAACACCTGAGGATACTCAGCAGTCTCATCTGTTTCGATATAGGGTGGTAATCCAGTCACTAGGTCTAATGGCAACTCTACTTCCCGACCTAACATCATCCGGTTTGGAGTGTAGCCAGTTGTCTCGTGTTCAGAGCTTCGGTAAGCCATCATCGCAAAGGGTAGTTGTTCATCCCAGTCAGTTTGGTTTTTGTTCACCATCATCGACAGTCTCGTCTCCAATGTTCGGTTGAATCTCTCAACCATGCCGTCAGATTGAGGGTGAAGTGCTGTAGTTCTCGTCTTTTCCATCCCTAGCAGTTTGCACACTTCCGCAAACAACTTTGACGCATAATTTCTCCCCTGGTCTGAATGGATCTGCCTGGCTGTACCAAATCTACAAATGAATTCCTTAACAATCTTATTGGCTATTGTTGATGTCTCCTGGTCCGGTATTGCATACCCTTCTATCCACCTGGTGAAGTAGTCACTAACAAGTAGAATGTACCTATTCCCACTCAAACAACTTTGACTCATAATTTCTCCCCTGGTCTGAATGGATCTGCCTGGCTGTACCAAATCTACAAATGAATTCCTTAACAATCTTATTGGCTATTGTTGATGTCTCCTGGTCCGGTATTGCATACCCTTCTATCCACCTGGTGAAGTAGTCACTAACAAGTAGAATGTACCTATTCCCACTCTTGGATCTGGGAAGAGGCCCCAGGACATCTGTGGCTATCCTCTCCATAGGCAATCCAACAGTGTACTGTCGTAAGGGGGCCCTCAGTCGTTTGGCTGGTGGTTTCCTCTTCGCACACACATCACAGTGTTGGCACCACCGTTCGACATCCTGTTTTGCACCAAACCAGTAAAACCTTTGATTCAGCTTCGCAAGAACTTTCTTCGCCGCAAAGTGCCCTGCTGTCTTGGTTGAGTGAAGTTCCAGAAATACATCCCTCTTGTAGGGCTCTGGAAGCAGAGTCTGCTACACTAGGCTGCCATCATCTTTCTCCCATCTCCGGCAGAGGATCCCATCTCTAAAATATAACCGATCCCATTGCTTCCAAAGGGATTTCACCGCTTCACTCTGTGGAGATACCTCTTCCCATGAAGGTCGCTGGTCACTTCTCTGTTTAGCACCTATAATCCAGGATAAGTGGGTATCCTTCGCCTGAGCCTCAATGAAAATGTTCGGGTTCCATTTATCTTCACTGGTAACTACAGATGCCACTGCAGTTTCATTCCTCTGTCTCATTGGTTCCGTCAGCTTAAAAACTACAGGTGATTTCTGTGATGTGAAATTCTTTTGTGAGTCCGCATCTGTTTCTGTTGAAATACAACATGACTCCTTTTGGAGGTCATCATAGTAGCCCATCTTCTCGCACTGTCGACAGGCTCCTCTGGACATTGCATCGGCATTTTGATGCTGTTTACCAGGTCGATATTGGATCTGGAAATCGAAAGTTCCGAGAACTCCCAACCATCTGGCCATCTGCCCCTCGGGTTCCTTAACACCCATAAGCCACCTCAAGGCACAGTGATCAGTTCTAATCACAAAATGTCTGCCATACAGATACTGCTTGATGTATTTCACAAAGGTCACAACTGCTAGAAGTTCACGCCGGGTCACACAGTAATTCCGTTCTGGTTTTGAAAGCGACTTACTGGCATAGGCAATCACCTTCTCTGTTCCATCCTGGTGCTGAGATAAAACAGCACATGCCATAGGCACTGGCATCTGTGTCGAGGATATACTCCCCAGTCTCGCATGGGTAAGCTAGAATGGGTGATTGGATCAGTCTCGCCTTTAGTATATCAAAGGCCTCATCACATTCCTCTGTCCAAGCAAAATTCTTGTTCTTCTCTGTCAACTGGTTCAAGGGACGGGCAACATTGACAAAGTCATTTATAAACCTTCGGTAATAGGAAGCTAACCCGAGGAAACTTCTAACGTCATGAACATCCGTAGGGGTAGGCCACTTCCTTATAACATCTATCTTGTCGGGATCGGTTGACACTCCATCTTTGGAAACGACATGCCCAAGGTATTTCACTTCCCTCTGAAAAAGGTTGCACTTCTTAGGTTTCAGTTTCAACCCAGCAGCCTCCAACCTGAGCAAAACTTCTTCAAGATTCTGAATAGCTTCGTCTAACGTCCGTCCATAAACAATGATGTCATCCAGATATACGAGGCAAGTCCTCCACTGCACTCCTGCCAGAATCATCTCCATCAATCTCTCAAATGTGGAGGGGGCGTTACACATGCCAAAAGGCATGACGTTAAACTGGCAAAAACCACCTCTGGTGACGAAGGCTGGCTTCATCTTTGCGTCATCGTCCAGGGGCACCTGCCAATAGCCACTGCCCAAATCTAAAGTTGAAAACCAACTAGCATCCTGCAGGGCATTAAGTGAGTCATCAATTCTAGGAATAGGATATGCATCTTTCACTGTCACATTGTTTAAACGACGATAGCCTACACAAAAGCGAATGGACCCATCCTTCTTTGTCACTAAAACTATAGGTGATGCCCATGGACTCGTTGACCTTTCAATCACACCTCGTGACACCATGTTCTCAATCAGTCCATCCAACTTCGGCCTGCTTCTGTAATGGCAATCTTCTGAAACCCTGTCTGATGGGTGGGCCGCCAGTAGTCTCAATGTGATGTTTAACTCCATTCGCACGTCCCAAGTCCTCGTCCGACTTTGAAAAGGTATTACCAATACGACCTAGAAAAGAACCCACTTTATGTTTATCTTCTTCCCCCATATCAGCAGTACTCCTGGTATACAGGTCCTCCAAATGCTGCGGCAGAGTCGTCTCACTCCTGTCGATTACATTCACCTCTACAGATCCTTTTAGGACTTCTGGGTCATCTTTTGCTTCAAACGATAGAACAGATTCACATCTACTAACCGTTTCTAGTGTTCCCATGGTAGTCCCTTTATAGACCACAACAGGCTCTGTGTTGGTGTTCAAGATCTGCACAGGGTACATCTCCCTCTCGGTATCCACCAGTACTCTACCGACGACCAAGCCATTATGCAGCGAAGTTTTTGGTTCCACCATGGCCCATTTTCCACAAAGCACAGGTTCTGTTGCTCGACAGGGCAACACCACCTCTGATCCAGGAGGAACTGTCATCTGCTCTGCCAGTATAAGTCTACATGCCTCGTCTCCTTCGGATACTACATGACAAACAATCTGTTCGTCTCCACAAGTGATACTGCCACTTTTAGGATGTATACGCACATCATACTTACATAAGAAATCCATCCCAAGAATAGCTTCTCCATGGATATCAGCAACAAGAATCGTCAGGACAACTGGGGAAGACATTATCCCTATATAAACTCTACATTGTCCATGCACTTCTATAGGGTTCTTGTCTGCTGCTCTCAAAGTGACGGTAGAATGAATCAGCTGCGGTCTACAGTCAACGGGTATCTTCAAATACATCTCCTTTGACAAAATCGTAACACATGACCCTGTGTCAACCAGAAAACGAACATTAATTCCTGCAATACAACCAGTAACATGAAAACCAGAGTCAATCGAAGAAACATCTTTATTCAAATCTTCCTTATTTACAGTCACATTTTGAGGCATCATCGTTTCACTTCTGACTGGATTCAAGCCTCCCGAACCAGTCACAATTAGTTTTCCGGAGTTCTCCTCTGTGGAGCATGGACAGCCTCGTCCCTATTGACCGCCGGCATACGCTGTCGTAATGGGCAGTTACTCTGATAGTGACCCTTATTTTTTCAGAAAAAGCATTCGATTTCATGAAGGGGTCTTCGGCTGTATGACATCCACTGCCTATCACCAGACCGAGGAACAGCTGTCATCTGAGAAAGCAACGTCTGAAGTTGTTGTTCAATTTTCGAAAGCCTAATACTGGTTTGGTCAGGGATTGCATTAACCTCACGTACATGCTTCCGGGAGGTCTGCTCTTGTCGCCCAGCTTCTATTTTTCGGAAACCCTCAACTTCTAGGGCAAGGGTGACCGTTTGCTCCAAGTTAATGGGCTTTCCCTGGTAAATCCTCATTCTGGCCTCCGTATCATCTAAGGCATCCACGAAGTGAGTTTTTGCCAAGCGATCCCGCTGAGCTGGTGTCATATCAGGGTACGCCAGGTCGGCTAGCTTTCTGATGGATTGCCCCAACTCTCTTAATCCCTCACCGCGTCCCCTACGTCTATTTCTCAATTCTGCCAGATATAACTCTGCCTGTTCTCCAGGACCAAATCGAGTTGTTAAGACATGCGTTAGCTGAACGAAGTCTCTCTGTTCATCAGGGGTTAGACTGCATGCTATCTGTCTAGCTGAACCTCTCAAATGGGTGAAGAGATAATCGGCCTTCTCACGTGGTCCCCACTGGTTAATACTCGCTATGGTATTAAACACACTTAGATAATCCATCCACGAACCATCACCACAGTATGTCTCCGGTCTCATGTTCAATCTCTTTGGACGACCTTGATCCCCTCCACCGGCAGGATCCT